>QEPC01002219.1:512523-543513 GCA_003113815.1 Sphenodon punctatus | reverse complement strand
GCGCAGCTCCAACAGTCACTCACTCTCACTGCGATTGGGGATCAAGAGGGAGAAACAAGCTACAAACACACCTATTTATACTTAATGGTGAAGGCGGGACATGTCTCTCTGGGAAAGCCCTAGCCAATGAAATTGGGCATGTGGGTGTTGTCAGGGTCCGAGGGTTGATCATGCCGCCGGATCTCACGATACCTTGTATTCCGGGTGGCAGAAACATGATACAATTATCAGATAACCACAAAGATTCCGTGGACCACGGAAAGGGAAGTTGGTGCCGCTTATTATTGGAATCCGCAAAAGTTTCGCTTCCGTTTGCCAGTTCTGATGCCGCGGTACCATTAGCGACAAACCACAGCTGAAGCCCTCGGAAAGCTGCCTCTGTCAAACTGTGCCACGATGTGCAGAATAGGGGTTTCCGTCGGTAACAGCTGCCGCGGTGGCATGACGCTACAGCCCTAGACGTGAATGCGAAGTCCAGTCCAAAGCAGGCCACAGTGGTCCGCTGTCACGTCGTTTTTTACCCACTATCTGCAGATGGAGTCATGATTACAACTGATATTTTGTATTCTTTGGGTGACATTGTTGCTGTCTGGAGGTCACAGAATTATATTTAATTCTCAAAGTTGGGGAATACATAGAAAATTTGGAGAACGACTACTATAATGCCAAATAATAACACACATCTAATAAATCAAATAGCTCGATTTTTATTTGTGCCACAGCCAATAAATAAATAAATAAATAAATCTGGAGGTAATAATAGGAGACCTTTACTGTTAATTATACTTGCACGATCTATTTGTTAAACTTTGTTTAACATAATTTTCCAGAGCTTTATATTTTGCATAATTGGAACTCTTCTCTTATGGGTGTTTCTTATTCGAATCCATGGCCTTTAGTAAAACTGGAAACATCAGTCACACCGAAGTCATGCTAATTTCTCATTAGTCAGGTACATTCAACCTGAATGGATGATCTGCAACAGCTTTTTAAACTCCAGTAAGATATATGCTATGAGGTAAAGTTAGATACACAAAATACAGTGGAATTAAGTTGAACTTTTCCGAAAACATACTTATTCATTGCTAAATGAATGGGCCACTATATTTATACTCAAGCACTGACAGTGCTTATCTTCCTAGCCAAAAATATCTGTGTCTTTGAGCAAATTGATGATTCCTTGTGGTGTGTGATTAAAATACTGTACTCTAAACCCTGCAAAATGACTCTATACCCTGCAATGCAGGTGTTGTCCTGTTCCCTGCCACTTACCTGAACAGCAGTGAATACAAGGGCTGGGTTGCACTAGCTGACACTGCAGACCCCACATTAAGTTCCACACTCGAAGTGAATTGCACAGCAGGCCTCTTCCTTGCTGTTCAGCTGAGTGGGAGTTTTGTAATGCAGGCAGGGGAATGCAGGCACTGTTGCATTGCACTGAGATCCTGGAGGGTCTTTTCAACATTATTTTAACTACATTCCTCCAAGGAATTGTTGATACTGAAAGGTACTGATATTTTAACTGGGAGCTATACTCTTTCTATACACCTCAAAAATTCAAGTTATCACGGCACAGTATCTGACTTATCCAATTCAGGAAGCAATGTGTTTTTTAGACTTGGGGCTAGCCAGAAAATCAAGTTCTGCAAGTTTGTTTTAGGTGGGACCCACTGTAATCCCATTGAGACTGTACTCGATCCCTAAGGCAAAGCCAATAACCTTGTCCCCTGGGGGAAAGACAACACACTTCCAAACACAAGGGTGAATGCCAAAACCAATAAGTTTATTTCCTAGTTTGACACCAGCCACAGACAAGTATCAGCCAACGGGACTCTGAAGAGCTTACAAAGGAAAGAGTAGATGGTCTCCAAGCTGGTGACCCCTTATATAGGATTTAAGAAAAAGAAAAATAAAGAAAACAGATGATTGGTCAGAAACAAGTGGTTACATAATACATACATAAAATCAAAGATGATTGGTTAGAAAGAAAATGGTACATAATTCATACATATTAATAAAACACCTCCTTTTTCAAGACAGTCAGTTCTTACCACTGTACCTAATGTATCAAAACAACAAGCTCCTTATCACAAGGCAATTTACTGTTTAACACCTTTCAGTACTTCTTAAATTTTGCTTCCCAGGTGGGTCCCGGCAGGTAGTGAGCAAATCAATCACACTATTGCCCTCTAGATAATCCAGGATGGATCCTGGTTTGGTTCTGTGGCCAGGCTCAAGATGGAGACCTTATGCCTACAGCCTGATACCTGATTTCCCTCACAAGGGATCACATTTGACTTCCTTTCACTGCACATGTTAAAGAACAGGGACCATCACTTTACAAATGTTTGAGTAGTTATGCCATAGAGCAATGCGTATTTCCCATGCTGGTTAGAGGTGTGCACCAGGCCCCCATGTCATTTTTGTTTTTCGTTTTCACCTTCGTTCTTTTTAAAATGTCATTTTCATTATTGATATTAACAACAATGTTGTTTTCGTTATCGTCATTTTTGGTATAGTTTCAAACAAAGATTTTCTTTTTGGTATCGGTATCATTATCAGTATTGATTCCCGTGAGCAAATATTTATACAATATGCCTATCCTATAATCCTAATATATATAATAAAACAGACTAGCCTATATACCTATATAATATCTAATAGGGCCGGGACAACCGGATCTTCCGGTATCCGATAATGCTGGTACTGGGAGTACCGGCATTATCGGATTCAACCTGGTAATCCGGTCCGGTTACCGGATTCCGGGTACTGGATTTTTTTTTACATTGTGGCCATTTAAATGAATGGCCGCAAGGTAAAAACCCCACCAAAAACCCGCGTTTCCCTCCCCGAGTCCAGGCTGCATGGGTGGAAGGGGGGACACCCCCCACCCACCCTGCCCAGCCTGGATTTTTTTAAAAAAATTCCCCTAAGTGACCCTCCGCCGGCAACCCAGAGCCAGCCCAGTACCAACGGCCGTCCCAGCAGCAGCCAGTAAGTATTAGACCTGTACTGTATGATCCCTGGGGGGGGTTAACACCCCCCCCAGGGATCACCTTACTTCCAACAAGTTCCCAGGATCCTACCTTTCAGTTCAGCTCCGGGTGGCGGTGGCGGTCCGGAAGCCTCAGCGCCGGCTGTGGCTGCTGGCTTCAGACACTAGTAGGCCTTCCGTGGAAACCCCGGAAGTTCCCCGGAAGGCCTACAGTGTCTGAAGCTGGCAGCCACAGCCAGCGCTGAGGCTGCCGGACCACCACCGCCACCTGGAGCTGAACTGGAAGGTAGGATCCCGGTGGGAACTTGTTGGAAGTAGGGTGATCCCTGGGGTGGGGGGTGTTAACCCCCCTTGGGATCATACAGTACAGGTCTAATACTTACCGGCTGCTGCTGGGATGACCGCTGGCTGGGCTGGCTCTGGGTTGCCGGCGGAGTTACTTAGGCGAATTTTTTTTTAAAATCCAGGCTGGGCAGGGTGGGGGGGGGGGGTGTCCCCCCTTCCACCTGCATAGCCTGGGAGGGGGAGGGGGGGGAATATTTTTATTCCATTGATTTCAATGGGCACTGTGCCCCATTGAAATCAATGGAATAAATCCAGTACCGGTATACCGGATTTAATCTGGGAATCCGGTTTTTTGAAAACCGGTATCCGGTAAATCTGGTAGCAGGTAATTGCCCTGGGGTCCCACCTCTAATATCTAATATCTCTCTATATGTACACAACTATTATCTATCTAAATCTAAGGGAGACAGGGGAAGGAAAAAGGAAAACTATCTATTATCTAATCAATTATCTATATAACTATTCAAATCTAATCTATATGTCTATAATATATATCTATAATCTATACTACCTATCTCTCTATATAATGTACAGGGGGGATAAGGGCAAGGAAGGGCAGAAGGTAAAATGTATGGTATGAGGAAGGACAGGTATTTGTGGTAATACAGTGAGGGCTAGGGAGGGTTTTTTGTGTACAAGCACCACAGTTCTGTAAATGCAACCTGACAAGCAGAGCTCTCACAGAACGGAGAGAAAAATCATGGCCCTCCCATTATAAAGGGTTGCAGCGCCCTCCCCCAGAGCCCCCCTGATTAGTCGTGGGAGGCAGCAGACATTAAGCAACCACAGAGTGCCATGAGACTGCTGGGGCCTGCTTGCGCTGTGCATTGACCAGCGATACATCCATCAGATACTGCTGAGCTGCTCGCCCCTCTCAACACCAGCACAGTTCAAGAGTTCAACCCTGTTTAGGACTCTGAGATATCTGCTCCCTCTCCACATTTCCCCTCCAAAACCAACTGCCATAGCACTACCAATAACGACATTGTGATTTTTGTTAACGTTGTCTTTATTCTTCATTGTCATTTTCGTAATTGCAATAATAAAAACGAAAATGACAATTTTCGTTATGGTTATTGTAATAATGAAAATGACATGCACACCCCTAGTGCTGGCTTTGTTGCATTACAGATTTATATTACTCATAATTTGTGAAATGAGTAAGAGCAAATGAATGTTTACAACCTAATACAATGTATTAATATTTTGTACCAAGTGTCTGAATTGGTGGAAAGAACTTCAGGACAAACTTTAGCATTCATTTGTCACAAACACTAGAACCAGATTGACTACAAATAATTTAGCACTAGATTTTCTGTGATCTTGCTGTTCCCTATGCGAAGGACTGCCTCTTTTATAGGGTTGGAGGGGGTGGGGGCTGGTGAGGGTGGGGGTGTTCTCCCCCCTGTTTTCATTATTGTTATTTGATGTTTTTATCTGTTTAATTGTATTTTATATTTTAATAATGTTGTTAGCCACTACAGGCTGCCAAATAAATATACACGAACTGTGTCAATAACAGAACCTGCCTCAGTTCATGCAAAATAGTTCTCTTGGGCTAATTCGGGTGGTGTGCAGACTTCTCATAAGTCACTACGTTTAGTGACAGATTGTGAATTAGAGGCATTCAGAAACAGTACAGATGGGAAATGAAATTAAATTAAGGTTTCTTCTTTCTTTTGCACCTGATGCCATAGCTGGAAGCCCTTTTGAGTGTTTGCAACTTTCTGATTTATCCAATATCACACAAAACTGTAGTTGTCTTCCACCATGTAAGACATCAAGGCTAGAGAGCATTTGTATGTTTTTCACTATATTTTTCTGAATGATTGAGATTATGGTTATTATATTGATAGGCTTGGTTACAAGGAGAGTGCATCCAAATTCACCACCGAAGGGTAAGAAGGTTTTTAATAATCAAAACATGAAGCAACCATTTGGAAATGCAAATGGTGGAACATGCAAATATCTGAGATGTGCAAGCAGATTAGTTTAACAATAGATTTTGTTTTGTGTTTCCTTTTGTGGCTGTTTATATCTCTACTCAGAAATTGTCTTTACTTACTTGCTGCTGGTACAGACCCATAGGCAGACTCTGGTTTAAAGGGAGGGAATCAAAGATGCTGAGATGGGAGGCTGGTGATTGGTGAACATCAGTGTCACAAAACAAACTGTGTATCACAGATCCTGATAACACTTGCTCCAATCACTCAACTTTTCCAAAGTGTGAAATGGTATTTTCAAACCACGTTTGAAAATTTCAGACCCAGTGAGATAAATGTATCTGTAAATTATTACTGAATAGTTTACTTTATCATTATTAATTTTTATTTTATTTTAAACAAATCACTTGAGCAAAGTGTGGATAATTCCTATTTTGGAGGAAGGAAACCATAAACAAAAAGAAAAAAAAGATAAAGATGGATGTTTTCAAAGCATTCAGGGGATTTGGGCAGAAACATCCCTAGACATTGTTCACATGGTACAAACAGATGGGCCTTCACTGCACCGTTGAGATTTTTGTTGTCTCTCTGCAGACCACATTATACTTTGTCTTTCTTGTACAGTTCCGGGTATGTTGCTGGCACTATAAGAATAAGAATTGCATGTTTCGTGGCATCTTTGAGCATGGGCAGGGATTGGGAAGGCCATTTTTTTAAAGTTACCTAAGATAAGCTTAGGACTGACACAAATATTCCAAGTGAATTCCAGATTCACCACATTTGGCATATTTATCTCCATTTTAACAAAGCAGATATAAAGCAGGACTTGCTTCCTGCTTTGTTTGCAGTACTGAATATTCAGAATTCATTCTTTCATTATTTTTGTATTTGGTATCTCAGTCACTGGGGTAAATCGGTGGAACCAATCCCAATCCCTGCGGATCCTGCGTGCACCCACTCGTGCTCACAGCTGTGCAGGAATCATGCACACCTCAATTGCGGCCACATTGTGCCCCACAGAAACCATGCACATGTGCAGAATCTGCAGGGCTTGGAATCAGCCCCGCTGTCACAGCATTTATTTATTTGTTTGTTTGCTTGCTTGTTTGTTTTCTCACCCTATCTCAAGAGATCAGGGTGGGTTACAATACGTAAAATCATATGCAATAAATACACATGAATAAAACTAATAAAATCCCATATCCTTATCCCTGCCAACCAAAGGCTTGGCCAAATAAAGACGTTTTACACTGGGTAATAACAAACATGCAGGAAGCTCCCCAGTTTCCCAGGAATGCCCCTCCCTAATTTGGGGACGGGCGCCAAACAAACATATAGGCCTGGATTGGTCCCGGTGGGCAGCCGTTGGCCTGGGATGGGATCAGGCCAGGCGCCAAGTCATGAGCCAGCACCAAGCAGTGAAGAAACACAAGCGGGTGAGTCCCAGGCTAGTGCGGGCCCAACACCAGCCACCATCATGTCTGTTTACACCCATTGTCTCTGGAAGATGAGCAGGCTTCGGTTTAGACAAACCTCCAGGGGAAGGGAGTTCCATAGCTGTGAGACAGCTACTCATAACTCCTCATGGGCACATGGATCTCATAGACTGCAATGGGACATTAGGGAGAAGGTGGTCTTTCAGATATGTCAGGCCCAGGCAATTTAGGTTTAAAGTGTTTGCATAACAGTTACTTTCAAATTTAAAACCATAAATTCCCACTAGTTACTCACCATTCCTTACTGAAATGGAGCTATATTATTGCTATTGTTCTCATTAGAACAGAAACTGCATGTTACAGTGATGTATCAAAACTGTGAAAGGGTCATCTTGGGAAACGGAACACAAACTCCTGCAACCTGACCTGACTGGGGAGGGGGGGAGTGACTCATGGCTGTCTGGCTCCGCCTTTATGCTGCAGCTGGTGCCCTGCCCCCTACTTTCATGGCCAGCCATGGTTGCCAGTGGCAACCCCCCCCCCATGCCAGGTCAAATGGGTGCGAAAAAAAATGCACACACATGGGTTTGTCCCACTCTAACCTACCTTGGTGGGTCCTGGGTCCAGACCGTGGGCCTAGTTCCTTCCGGGCCCATGTTTTCAGTCCAGCTACCTACCGTGCTTGAGTCTGAACCAGGCCAACATCTGGTGGGCCCAAAAACAGACATGCGGCTTTGGCGCTGGCCAAGAGCAGGCCAAACCAAGCCAGCATCATGTTTGGTAACATGATCCAATTATATGTCTTCCTCCAAGAACAAGGGCAGTGTCTCCCTATATGGTGGGCCTCCCAAGTGGGCTCTATCAGCCTTTGGCCTTTTTCAAAGGGGTGCCACCTCTATCACACACGTGTGCGGGTGGGTGGATTTCCATAGGAATGCTGTGGGTCACCACCAGCATTGGAGGGATGCCCATGGGAACACCGCCAGCAGTGGGTGGGGGTGCGTGCATGCTACCATGCTCCATCCACTTCCACCCATCACCCACACACGGAGCCAATGCCAGTTGCTCTGTGCGTGGAGATGGGTGTGCACCCATGGGAACTGGTGCACAGCCACCTCCACCTGCCATTGGTGCACACCCATCCCCCACCCAATGTGGCCCTTTTGAAAAGGGCCTTTGTCTCCCCCTGGAAAGGCAGTGGTGCCACCCTACCTCCTAATCAGCACTCTCTCCCCCTCCTCCCCCCCTCACAAGCTGCAGGAATCTTGTAAGGAAGGAAGTTTTAAGAGTGGGTGGGACAAGACCAGCACTCCACCTTTGCAGGGCCATTTGGGGGAGGGTGGGTAGGGGGTTTGTGGTTTTGTTCTGCTAGGGGTTTTAATGTTTTATGGTTTTAATGGTCTTATTAATGTTTTTATGATTTGTGAGCCACCCCGAGATGCGTGAGCAGGAAGGGGTAGCATAGAAGTGTGATAAAATAAATGATAAAATAAATTTGCAAGCAGCCTGAGAGTCACTAGGAAATTTTCACAGTGGTCAGGGGAAGTGTGTTGGACCTGCTCCATCCCCTACCTACTCTAAAAAATTTCTAGCAGGGCTGAGGCTACTTGTAAACCCACCCTCCGCCTAGAGTCCAGGTCCTGGGTTCAACTGAGCCCACTTGCTCCATGGTACCTACATCCCTGGCATCTTAATTTCAACCCAAGTGCCCTGATTCAGAGAAATGCATTCTTAAATTCTTTGCAAGATGGGGATGGAATTAGATGTTTGCTTACAGTTGGGCCAAATTGTTTTGCAAGATGGGGACTGTACAGCAGAAATAAATAATCTTAGACAATATAAATCAAATCCATGAAAAAGGAAAATAGGCACAACAATATATTTTAATTTAATTGAATGCTGGTTATTCAAACCCAGGGATGTAAATATGTCATACTTTTGTATGTTAAAAGATTAATCTGCAATTAGCTTAGTTGACTTTAAGCAGTATCCTATTTAAATGAGCTTTGCATGAAGCTCAGTCTGAAGTTGAAGGAATCTGTGTTTTTGTTTTTATGTCTTTAGTTCTATTTGTCTGTCTAGAATGACAGATCTGTCTAGTCAGAACATGGAGACAGAAAAAAAAGAAAAAGAAACACTTTGAACGTTAGAAAATCTTTGCTCCCACAGAGATCTTTCCTCCCACTGAGCCACACTCCTTCCCTTGAAGCTTTAGGACGCCATGGGTGTCCAAGGTTGGACTCCTGCAGAGCCCAAGTTTGAAAGAAGAACCAAAAAGTTTTGCCAGGCTGATTCTATATAACTCATGCTGCAGGAGATTGCAGAACCACCTTGTTCGCCTTCAATAGTAGAGAGAAGTGGAACTCGCTCCCAGTGGGGGTTTGCCTCAGCCCAGTTCTCCTTGCATTCCAACGCCAATGTAAGACCTGGCTCTTCCACCAGGCATTCGGTGGGTGGGTGGTGGGAGTGGACAGGGTTGAGGGTTGGTCTTGGATGGGGGTGGGTTTTGTTGTTTTTGGTTTGTGCACTGCTCGACTGCTTTTATGGTTTTTGTGGTTTTATTGTTTGTTTATTATACTATGCATATTATATGGTTTATATTGTATATTGAACATTTTTATGCTTTGCACCGCCCTGAGCTGCCTGAGACAGATGGGGCAGGGTAGAAATGTCTATTTATTTATTTATTTATTTCATAAGAGGCCAAATCCTCAAGGTGGCCTATGCAGATACTATGCCACTACTATCACCAAGAGTGCATAGAGAAAGTAGTTTTGTAATAACCCATATAGACATAAAACAGTTGTACCACAATGGATTGCCATTTCTGGTTCAGTTCAAATTAACATAAATCTGCACACTCAGAGCATGTAAGAACATTTGCAAGACTCTGCTTCCATATTAACTGATTCTGTGTGAGAGACAGAGCTGACATCAATTCAGATGTTGAACCCATGTGAAGAGGTTATATAACAATATGTCTCTCAAACTTCAACCAGGCATTAGTCAAAAGATGCATATATTGTCATGTTCTTTGCTATTTCTCTGGGTTATTCCTTCACTCATGCTCATTGGGTAAAAATAAACATGACCATGGCTTATTGTGGCCCAGAACCCACCTGCACATGTGTGCAGGTGCTGCCAGATGTTGGCCTGGGCTATGACCTCAGAAAATATCTGAGGTCATATCACAGCCCGGGCTAAGACCCACAGGCCCAGGCCAGAGTGGGCCAAAGTGGGCCTCAGCGTGCTAGCACATCTGTTGTGTCCTGGCATACCCAGCCTGGGCTAGGGGTTGCCATGGTCGGCTGCTATGGCTGTGCTTCTTGGCCACCATGTCTGCCAGTCATGGTGGGGGACAGGGTTCTGGTAGCACTGTGTGGACGGTGTCACCCCCGTACATGTTTGTTGTGCTACCCGCCCTACCTGGGCCTTGTGGGTGTCAGGGTGGGTCCCTGTCAGTGGGTACATCAGTTCAGTCACCCAAACTGACCCTGGCTGTGTCACCCACAATTGTCCACCCCAGCATGGTCCAGGGAGTGGTCCCACCAGCTGCACATCTATTTCCCCCATCGTCTCTTAGCATGGGTAGGTAAGGGTTGACATAACATAATAACCACTGTAAGGTCTTGTGATTTCTAAAACATTCTATTTGTACTTTACACGGAGTAATGTGTTGCTATTTGGGAATTATTTTTTTATCTAAGTTGTGCACTTTCCAACTTTCTACCCCCTACATTTGTGCCTTTGTTCATCTTACCTCAACTCTGCTCAGTTATCATGGCTTGCGTTTTTGCTTCAGCTGCTTAACTTACTCTGTGGCTGCAGCCTGTGCACAGCCTGTGCAGCCAGTGTAATCATACTGATTTAACTTCAGAGTGAGTTCTGTTAGGAATGAAGTCTCTGGGTGAAAACAGAAGTGATGGCTCCTGCCATCACCACAAACTAACCCAGGTGGTGGTGGGAGCCATCACTCTGACCAGGAATTGACTCTACCGCTGAACAAACATGATGGCACCCAGGATGGGGAGAGGACAGGGAGATGCACAGACCTACCTCCGCACTGCATGCACAGGTTCTCTCCCCCAGCTGACAGGCAGCCATGTTGGACAATAACGGCTGCCATGGTGTCCAGAACTTCTGGGACTCTGGAGCAAGGCCAGGTAAAGTGGGCTGTCAAGACATGATAGCCCACTTTACTCCTAGCCATGTTGGCACATATGTCCAGGCTGTGACCTAGGTGGGGATGTTTCTGAGTCACAGTCCAGGATAAGTGCTATCATCACCTGAGAAATGGCCCAGGCTAAAATCTGGTGGTGCATTCAACCATGACATTAGCCCGCAATTCCAAGAGGGTCAAAGTGTGGAAATATGGGCTGTTATTAAATCTGAAAACACCCATAGTCATACTAAAATTAACAATGTCATTTCTAGAGGTGTTCCTAACCTTCTGTAACTTGTAGGCCACCATACTAGAACTATTCAAAACATGCCATGAAGTTGGTTTTTGATTCTAAGAAGTGGGAAGAACATTAATGGAAAGTAAAGCAGAGTTAGAAAAGAACCTAATATAGCCCCAAGAATATCTTCTGTATATGCTTAACTGTTTATGACCTATGCAGGTCCACCTAAAGTTAATGGGATATGCGGAAGTGACAGACAGCTGGAGGATAGCACTGCCCGGTCATGTTGCATGCAATTAATAGGGCACCTACTGGGAGAATGTTTTTCAGCTCGTAGATTAAACCCAACTAAGATGTGTACACACAAAGCATATTATTCACAATTATTTACCTGAAAATAAGGTAACCCAAGCCCCCAGTAGCTACATAAACATTTTACCTGAGTTAGGTACCAAAATCCTACCACAAAGTTACCTTTCATCCTAGAGACTATATAGCTATATTAGCAGTTATATTACATATGTAGCCGGAAAAGGTGGAGCTATCCAATTAAGCTTTGGAAAGGACATCTGAAGGAGAGAAATATAGCCTAGGTTAGAGTCAAGTATTTGCTGCTGCTGCTGCTGCTCCCTGTATAAGAACCACCCAAGGCCCTGCTGCTCCATGAAGGTCCAGTTTGTATCAGAAACGTGTCACCCTTCCATACACAAAATATCCTAAGTTACCAATTCTAGTTGATATCCAGGATGGAACATCTTAGGCCCTGATCCAAGGTCTATGCATGTGCATCATGTGCATGGGTGGACCAAAACTAAACGTGTGTGTGTGCACACAGTGCACAAACAGAGAATGCCCCTCTGGGTAGAGGCTGCTGCAATAGTGGCAAGGTGGGGAAGTGGGGGACCTTTTCCAAGGGCATCCTGTGTGCGCACACTGTGTGCACTCTTGCAAGTGTCATTTTGGGCAGACCTTGGATCAGGGCCTCTTACTGTATTTTGTAAGTATAAAAAGTAATCTTGTTCTAATAAACACTACACATTTAAAGAGAGCAATGGCACCCCAAAATGATGAAGTAAAAAAATTCTTCAGTTAACTGTACAAGTGTCATTTGCTCAAATCGCCACTTACCAGTGAAAAGTCTAAAACGAGATTAAAGAAACAAATAGAATATATATGTTGTTGCAGAGCAATCTGATTTGGCATGGGAACATTTCAAAATTAAATGTGCATTTAAATGCTGTTAATGAGGTATACCAACAAGAAAAATATACACTGGAGAGTCTGTGTGTAGCCAATGCCACTTAATGAAAAGTCTTTCCAATTATGTTGCCAAGTTTGTGCTTAATGGGACAGGCTGCATCTTAAAAAAAAAAAAATAATTACTCAGAAATGGCTATGAAGACAGAAGTATGTTAATTGTTCAGTAATTCATATTTCCTATGGAGATGGTTCAGTGTAAATAGATATTATTAAGAAGACAAAGCCCATCTTTTTAAAGTGTAGCAGAGAGCTAGATTCTGATTGACACATCTGGCTAAGACACTTTACATTAAGAAATGGTCGAGGGAGGAGGTTTGTTTGTTTATTTGTTTTGGGATATAAGATGACAGTGAGCTTAAAGACAGCTTTTGTGTAGATACATTTTTGTAGGAAATTGTAAAAGGATTAGAGCAGGGTTGGGGATCCCCCAGACTGCAGGCCAAATTCAGCCTGTGGCAGTTTTCATTTGGTCCCTTTTCAGTTCCTGCATCTGGCCCCTGGAGCAAGCACTTACCCATATGGGCTGAAGGAGCGAGCTCAGCGAGAAGACCGCAACAATGGGGCTTGTTGTGCACAGGCAAACGACTGAGACATGATTGGAATTAAAGAGGCCCTTCATTTTAATAGGGGTTTGCAAAACACAATGTACCAACAAACTAACAGGGGGCATCCCTTCAAATTAATTCCTGCATCTTGTCAGCTAACCCAGATACAAACTTCCCTGCATGGGGGAAATGGTGCCTGAACAGGGTCTCTAGCCTCTGGCACAGAGCACACAACCTATTCACCTATCCAGTCAGCCAGCTCTCTCCATGAGGCAGGTATAGTAGCAGGGATACCACCTAGCCAATTTCTAGGCAACAGGTTCCTCACCTCACTGGTTGGGAAAACCCAAACCCAACAATCTTATCCTCCTATGTACCTTGGTGCTAGGCAGCACTGCCCAGTGCTGGCCAAACCTTGCGCACTGCTGACCATCGTGCCCTTGTCTTACTAGTTGAGTTCCAGTTATGCATAAAGCTTCCTAATAGACCTGTGCATGGGTCAAGTATTTGTATTTGTGGGTTTAGTATTTGAATTTTGTTGTATTTGTATTTTTGCCTGTGTTCATTGCATTGCTCCCATTGTTACCAGTGATGAAAATTGCTCCTTTGCAGGCACACTGCCTGCAAAGGCAATTTGTCATGCCCCTATCCCAGCGGGAAAGGGGACACGACATGGATGGTTATGGGGGGATTGCGGAGGGGTGTCGCATCCCCGCCACTCCTGGCCGGATGTATGCCACCCCCTCCCTGCAGGAGTATCTGACCCTGCAGTAGGGGAGGGGGTGGAGAGGAAAATACCTGCATGGCGGGAAAGGAAGACTGACCCGGCCAGGGTTGCCAGGCAACCCTCGCCGGGAGAAGCATCGATCGGGCACCTGATTCGATCGCCGCCCAAAAGGGCGGTGAAGAAAAACTGAAGCCGGCCGCGCGTCTCCTCAGAGCGGAGGCGGCAGCGAAAAAAGGCAGCACCCTCCCACCCGCCCATGCAACACTGTGGCCAAGCAGTCGCTTAGTAGGGCCAGGAAGGAATTTTTGGCGAACAACTTATTTGGCCCCTTGTTTGTTTGTTGTTGTTCATTTTATCGTCTTCCTCATAGTGTTGGGGGTACATCTGGCTGATTGAATTACCCATATAAGATAGTTAATTGTTGCCTAGTTGATTTGTTGCATTCTGCAGGGGTCCAGCACCAAAGTTAGGTAGGGTAGATATTTGATTGGGCATCTCCATAAGAGATGAGGGGAGCACAGCCACAATAGCAGGGTATGGCAAGTGGCGGAGTCAACCCCTTTGGAGAAGTGACCACGAAGGCCGTAGGGACATGTACTGTCCCCGGCTTGAGGGCACTATCCTCCTTCCTGGGCCCACATCGGCTCTTGTCCCCTTCCCATGATGTTTGTAGTGGGAAGGGGAGACGTTTAAAGTTAAGAGGGATTGGCACCCGATGGGATATTGGGCCAATCCTTGAGTTATAGTTATATGGTAATTATGGGTGCTGGACCCAATTCAAAGGAGCGAATTGCCCCCACCATTACGATTCGGATATCAGAATTCTTTCAATCTGAATAAAAGAGTGTGGCCATTTTAAAAATCCACTTATGGTGTCGTGTCTTCCTTGGGGGGTGCGCCAACAAATGCAGTGAACACGGGGTTCGGTGTATGGGTTATTTTGGTGTAGAAGTACAGTGAGGATTTACCAGTTTGACAGACCTATAAGGAAAAGAAAATGCAGTAAAAAATTGCTGCTACATCTGCTATCAATTTAAATAGGGGAGCACTGGTTTGGCAGAGGGTGGTGAATACAACTGGCTTGAGGGAGAGTGAGGCATGTGGCTGGCTTGGGAGAGGGGATAATGTAATATGGGGCTGGCTCAAGTGGGGAGTTGTTGGCTTGGGGATGGGGGAAATGGTGCATGGGGCTGACTTGAGAGGTGTCACTGGTTTGGAGGAGGAATCACTGGCTTGGGGGAATGGGGTATGGGACTAGGCTCAGGGGAGCTTGCTGGCTTGTGGAGTGGGTATGAGAATGGGACATGGGACTGGCTCAGGGAGAGGGTCACCGGATTTTTTTGGGAGGGGGGGATGAGGCATGGTTCTGGGGAAATGGCATCCTGAGGGAAAAGGTCCTTTTATAAGGAGGACTTTTTTAGGGGTTGGCTGACAGGGAGCCAGGCCAAAGACCTCAGATAACTGAACCAGGTCCAGAGGAATGGAGTTAAAAAAAATAAAGAAAAGAAAAAGGTAAATGAAGATGTGGCAAACAATGGGCATTTTTACACACACATTAAAGTTCCGGATTTTTCAATCTTCTGGGTTTACAAGTCCACAAGTAAGTTCCGGATTCGTTTTTCACACACACACACACTGCCCTGAGGCAGTTCCTGGATGCATTCTTCACACAAACACTGCCCTGAGGCAGCCTAAAGTAGCCACAACTGTAAACGTGACAGGCTGCCATGGAAATCAAGCAACCACAGCTGCCTGGAGCAAAGCAGTTTACCAGGAGAACCTTTTACACACAAATGTTCTGGTAGAAGTTCTATGCAGAAGTTCAAAGATCCGGATGTTTAAATCTGGGTGAGTGATTTAGACACACAGAAAGTGCAGGATGTACCAGTAAAAATCCAGGAGAAATGTGTGTGTAAAAACACCCAGTAACACAGTAAATGTTTATCTGGTTAACTAGATATCCGCTGGGTGCTAACCAGATACCATTCAGTATCTGACTAGAAACTGGATATTGGTGGACCATAGTAGCAGATACCAGATAGTAGCAGATAGTCATTTCAGTTGTAGCCCTGAGGGAAAAGGTCCTGTTATAAGCAGGGCTTCTTTAAAGGTTGACAGACAGGGAGCCAGGCCAAAGACCTCTGAGAGGTCTGGGTTTGAACTGGTCACACTGTGTGGGGGCATAACACCGCTGAAATAAAGCTTCTCGGTGATAGAAACTAGTGTGTGAGTGACTGGATTATGGATCCTGCAGGGAACTGTGGGGTGATCAGGGTATTCATTACAGAGGTAGGCAAAAATAAGGATTTACTGTTTTTAGGAGATGGCTGTCAGTCCCAGAATCCATATATTTGGTAGTGTGATGAGATTGTAGATGTGGTAATGTAAACTGAGCAACTGTGACTTTTGGAGAACAGCTGGTTTCAGTGGGAATGGGAAACAACTAGGCTAACTGCATGGCACCGCAGACTTTAAAGAAGGATTGGGGGGGGGGGGAATGCACTTAGTATAATTAGGTCATATTCACAGAGTAGTGAAAATATAAATTTAACACCAATGTTCCTAGTAGTTCTACATATGTCACTATACTGCGGCATAGTCTAATTTACAATACTGTTCAGTTTAATGGTATTTAAAAGTATCTTAAAATGCATAATTCCCTTAGGACTGGATAACTTCTTAGAGAATAGATCCATAATCATTAGTCCTATTGATTTGTTGTTTGTTTGTTTAAAATTTGATTTCATATCTCCATGTCCAAACATTTTGTAAGCCAGTGTTGAAGGTAGAAACAGCACAAGCCAGTTAATTTGTTGATGCAATAATGTGCAGACTAAGCCATTCAGTCTGTTGGTGGGAGGAGGAAGGGGCCCATGACTTAGATCTGCATGGGGCTCCACAAGCCTAATACCGGCACCCTTTTGGGGGCCATGTAGAGTTTAGCCAGTGTGGCGTACGCTAGCCAATGTAACATAGGCCTTTTTTACACGGGCATCACCCACCCACAAACACCCATAAACACACATCGGATGGGATGAGAGTGCCCATGTAAAAATCCATGAGTGGGTGGGTGTGCATTCACGACCAACCCACCAACACGCACGGAACAGCCGGGAAGGAGCTGGCATGCTCCGTGGGTGGAGATGGGTGTTCAACACCCACCCATCTGTGTAAAAACCAAAACACCTATACCCATGGGAATGGGTCCACCAATACCAAAGAGAGATGGCTAGAGAGGCCATGCAGTTGCCCCCAAGCAGATACGACCACTGCGGGAGACACCGGATGCCTGGCTGGCAGCCCTTAAAGGAGAACCAAAACATGACAGTGGTGCACCGGCTCACAAAATGTCTGGAAGGAAAACATCTGACAAGACAAAGGGAGCCAGTGCTGTGACATGCGCAGAATGGGCCAGGGTAAATAAGGGGACCCTGGGATGCCCAGGGGAGGGGGGCTGGCCCAACGGCACAGGGGGGGTAGAGGAGGGAAGGATGGCTAATAAGAGCACACCTGTCCCATCACAGATCCGAGAGCATACTGCAGCATCTGCTCCGCCCGCATTCCCCCAGACCATCACAGCCACGGGGCACAGGGAAGGGAGCGCTACCGACAGTGAGGTAAGAGGGAGGGTACTCCAACAATCCAGGGAGGGGGCCTGCACGCCAATACAAGAAACCATCCCGAGGGAACACAGGTTTGGCAGCTGACAGATAACGGTTCCCACCCCCACGCCCCCAGGAGAGCACACAGACACAGGAGCAATGCACCACTGAGGAGATGGCTGAGGAGGGTCTCCGTGATAGTCAGGTAACCCGTCCGTCCCCCCTGGAAGGAGTGGGGAAGGATCCCCCAATGGGAGTAAAAGGAGGCTGTGGGGTGGATGCTAACCCCCATGCAATATCCCCAACAGGAGACGACCAGCTCCACTGTCACCACAGCTACCAGACAGGACCCAAGCCACCACGCTAGACAGCCCCCCACGCATGGTACCCAAAAGTGGGAGTCCTGTTCGAGGCAGGAGACCAAGGACTTCATACGTGTGTGGTGGACCAAAAAGATCCAGCACGACCTGGTGCACAGCTACAAGACCAGACAGGTCTATGAAGCCATCACCCAGAAGATGCAGCAGCAGGGGTACAATAGGGACATCACCCAGTGAATGCAGCAGGCAAAGGACTTGAGGTCCAGATATAAGTATATAAATGACAACAATCTCAAGTCCGGCCGTGCCATGCATACAAAGGAGCTGGACCGGTTCCTCTGCATGGACGGAAACATAGTTGCCTCCTGCATACATGGCACCACCTTCACTGGGGGAAGATGGAGGGCACTAAAACACTCCCCTGCCCAACCCCCCTGCCCAACCCCCCCAGAGCATGGGGAGACTGCCATCCCTGGCAAGGCCAGTCAGGATGCAGGAGGGGACAGCCGCATCACATAGGGAGAGGAGGTGGTCCGGGAAACTGCTCACACACACATCACCCTCCGCGTGAGCCCACAAAACCCACAGGGTGACAGACCGCAGGGATGGGGACCACATGTGGAGTGGATGGAGACCCAGGATGCTGAGGAAGATGATCTAGGTAGGAACACAACCAGGGCTCGGGGGTGGGTGGGAGAGGGCCCGGGGGGGCAGGAAAGGGCCTGGTGGGGCAGAGCCCCATTTACAGTGACAATAGCCAGGCAGCAGGCATTAACTGATGGATCCCCATTCCCATTAGGGATAGGTGAACAGAACCAAGTTTAGAAATTCGGTTGGGTTCAAAAATCGAGATCGGTTTGGAATTTTGGTTCGGTCAACTGAACTATTCGAGTTCAGTCTGAACTCCGAACTTCCAAACAAAGTTCAGAAATTCAAACCCCATTGAACTAAATGAAATATTATCTTTTAGGGATGGGCGAACAGAACCGAGATCAGAAATTCTGTTCGGTTCGAAAATCGAGTTTGGTTTGGAAGTTCGGTTCAGTCAACCGAACTGGTCAAGTTCGGTCCGAATTCCGAACTTCCTAACCGTGTTTGCCCATCCCTAATTCCCATTACAGCTCAAGGGAGCCTGGAGGTTCACAAGGAGGAGGTCGCGGAGGAGAAGGTGGATGAGGAGGAACTGGTGGCACCCACAAGACCCAGTCAGTCAGTCACCAGGACACCGATGGTAGGCCAGCATGGAAAAAGTATGGGTCATGGGCGGTGCCTGGGTGATAGGGTAGCAGGCTTGCCACAGGGGCAGCCCCTACAGGAAAACACCCCCATGCATGACAGGGAAGGGCCGGTGCCTATCAAAGTAGGGCAACCAACCACACAGGTTAACATTCCCTGACATGAATGCAGATAGGGGGTCACAAGGCAGGAGGGACTACGAGACATGCCCACAAGGAGGTGCTGGGACAACACAGTCCCGGGTGATGGCACGTTTATATGGGGCACCTACTGTGGTCCGACACAGAGGATGGGAATATGAGGACCCCACCAGATCTGTCACAATCAACATAGGACAGACATGGAAGGGGACTGGAACACCCTGTGGAAAAACAGATGTACTGCCAGGGTTACAGGGTATGGACATGGCAAGCAGCACAACCCAATGGGGTCACATGTTGTCCACAGATGAGCACCCTGGTCCTGCAAAGGTTGCTGTCGCTGATAGCGCTGAGAAGAATAAGAAGATATGGGCCAGGAACTGGAGGAGGAGAGAGGACCTGGGGAGGGAAATGCTGGAGGAAACCAGAAGGTTAACCGAAGTGCACTCTGAGGAGCTCACCCTCACCAGGGAGACGCGAAGAGGGGAGGGGGATAGGGACAGGGACATATTGGCTGCAATGCTCAAATGGTGCCGCACTGAACACCTGTGGCACAGGCACCAGACTGCCAACCTCTACCGTGAGATACAGCTCAACAGGGTCGAGAGGGCAAGGGCCCGTGTCATGCTGCAGGGGACCTCTAGTCTGCAGAGGCCCTTGACCTCATTGGGGAGGCTGTGGGCTCCTACTGAGAGAACCCCAGTGTGACATGGGCCCTCCAGGCCATGGAGGGATGGCAGGGATGGCAGCCAATTATCACCAGGGTGCCCTCCCACAGGTGCAAGTGCCCCCTCCCCAGCATTTCGGCCAACCCTGGTTTCTCCAGCAGCGCCCCTTCCTTGTCTTCATGCACAGGGTCCCCCTCCCGCACATAGCCCCACAACAGCAGCCTGTGTGGCTGCCCTTCTGGCCTGCACTCCTCCCGGTTCCATGACCGCCTCCCCACCAGCTCCGGTAAGTCGGACCACATATCTTTCTGCTAAGGGATGGTGGTGGTGGATGGGAACATATTGCTACCTGCAGAGGGATGGGCGGAGGGGATGCAGCAACACCAAAGGGCCACGGAAAGGACTGTGGTGCAGGGGTAACATTCCAGGTAATATTGTAACTCTTACCACATGTTCCAAGATTGCAGGGTCCAATACCTCAGCCCAGAGTGAAGCGGCCAGTGGACGACAGAGAGCTTGAGCCATCAGGCTGCTGCTCTCAGCGGATGGTGGCAGCAAGGGCCTGCAGGGGACCGAGCCCTGGTGGTGCGCAGAAGCGGGCACAGGGACGGCCCCGCATGAAGTAACCCCCCCTCAGGAGGAGGTTGTGCAACTGCTGCTGCACCTCCTGCAGAGGGTGCACCGGCTCGACCGTGCCCAGGCAGATCGTTGGAGCCGGGTACAGGGCCGGCGTCCCTATTGAGGACAGGAATCCACCCCACCAACCCGCTCTCTGTGCCACCTCCCAAGCTCTCTGGTACCTTTTTGTGTCCCACTCTGTTCCCCCTTGTTATTAAAGTTGCTTTGCCCCCTTCTCCAGTTGTGTGTCCTAGTTTTCCCTTTGGCCTGGTCTCTTGTGTGGGCACCTCATGGTGGTTGTGTCATGGTTTCCTGACAGGGACTGGTTATCTCAAGCTCCTAGGGATGTGCGAACGCGATTCGGAAGTTTGGAGTTCAGACCGAACTCGAATAGTTCAGTCGACCGAACCAAACTTTCGAATCGAACTCGAATTCGACCAAATTGTTTGTTCGAATCCAAACCAGTTCGGAGGGCCAAAAAACATGGTTTTGAATGTACGAACTCGGTTCACAAGTTCAGATTTCGACCGAACTTGAATAGTTCGGTCAACTGAACTGAACCTTCAAACCAAACTCGATTTTTGAACCGAACTGAATTTCCAAACTTGGTTCTTTTTGCACATCCTTGTGAGCTCCCCTCCCTCTCCCGGTGGTTGTGCTGCAGCTCGGTTGGATCCTTTGGGGTTGACTCTAGTTTCCCTGTCCTGGGGTTGTGGCCACTCGGCTGCCTGTCTTGGCTTACTTCTGTCCCCCTCCGGCCCCATCTTGATACCACCCCTTTCCCTGTGGTCCCTTGGGCTGGGAGTCTGTTCCCTTGACTGTTGTCTTGGTGCCTTGCCCCCTGCCTGCCTTTGTGGTTGTCCCTCCCTTCACCCACACACATGGGTTGTTGCTGTTTGGAGAGCTGCAGCGACTGTTCTGGTGCTTAGTGTGTTCTGGGGTTCCCCCCCCCCGCCATTCCCTGCCAGCCCGGCTGTGCTGTGGGTTTCTGTCCCTGCCACCATGTCCGCCTGTTTCCCATTCCAGGCTCATTTTATGGGGGCCTTGGGATTGTGTGTGGGGGGCTTTGCTGGGGGGTTGGGTGTTTGTGTTGGGGTCCCCAGCTACTTCAGGCCTCTGCCTTTCTCCTCTGTGCCCCTTCCCACCCTGCCTGCCCCACTGGGGTTCCCCCGCTTCCTTGCCCATGCAGCCCTTTCTTGTGTGGTTGTGTTCACGGTTGTGTGTGGGCAGGTTTGGTTTGGGGGGGGGTCCGTGTTGCCTGACTGTCTGGCTTCTGTCACGGGGCTGGCTGGGGGCTACTACTGTGTGTCTCCTGTCATCCCTGATCACTCCTACCCCATCGTCACAGGGTCTGGCGGTTCAGGGATGGAGCTGCGTGACTGATTTCCCCTCAGTTGGCCATGTTGTGCCGTCTCTGTGCTGAGCAGGGCTTCCCTGCCATCCACTGTCTCGGCTGTTCATGTAAATGTCATGGGTGTTTGCTCGGTGTTTCCCGGCGTGGATGTTTGGTCGATGGGGTGTGTGTCGGCCCCTCCCCTTCTATCCCACAACCCCCTGCATCATCGTCCGTGTAAATGTCTCCCGGCTTGGTGCCACCGGATGTTCGCTGGGTGTGCTCACCCACCCATCTCCACTGTGGTGGCATCCATGTAAAAAAGGCCATAGCGGATAAGATTCTGACCTTTGACCTGTAAGACAAAGACTCAATTCCTGACCACCTTGGGGTTGCCTTGACCAAGTCCCTGTTTCTCAGTAGGGCTGAATCTGGATTTCTCAACCAATTCCAATTCTGTTTTAACTGGGCACTTTGTTCAGTCCAATACGATCTTGGACTTGAGAAACAAAAAATGTTTTGGCATGCAAAAATGGCCACTGTGATTCTTCACATGCGCAAATGGCAGTGTCCTGTGCATACAAAAAATGTCTGCTGCAGTTCCAGAGCATGCAGCTTGTTTGATTCGGTCAAACATACAGTTCTGACAGAATTGGAACTGGACCAAAGAAATTCAGCCCCACTGAGAGACTTTGACTTGTTCAAGGCAGCTGAAGCATGACCTTGCTGGAGAATGGCAGCCATCATCTTGCTGGACGGTGGCGGAATGAAAAGTTCTGCAAAACTGGAATGGCTTATCTGAACCAGACCTATCTCTCAGCCTCAGTTCCTCATCTGAAAAATGGGAATAGATTTATCCCTCTCTCTACCTATGTTCCTCTCTTGTCCAACCTAGATCTTCGGGCAGCGGAGAGCTATCTCTAATTGTAACAGATCAGCACCAGGCACACTGATAGTGCTATGCCAATTATTAATAATAACATAGGGTGGCCAGGTGATGAGGTGCTGGGGACATTTTCAAGCTCTAAAATAAACCTGTTTCACATTTTCACATAATATTAAAAGAGGCAATTGCAGCTGAGATTTAGTTGCAGATCAGAAAAAAATTGGGGTGGGGGGGAGAAAACCCACAACAAGTTGTATATTAAATTTTCTTTGATTAATGGGTTCACCATGTATGATAGCAAAAAGGTTTAAAAGCTTTTATGACTGCAGTACTCTTGGATTCCACCTGTTTGCATTTGAAGCTTTGGAAATGCAGATCCTGGCAGCAGCTGCCAGTTTTGTATAAATAAATGGTATTTCCTTCTGAATCTCATTCAGACAGATACAATAACAAAACCCAGTGGCTCTCCTAACATAAAAGTGAACATTTTGTTTCGTTTTTTTATAGAACTTCAGCTCACAAGCCATGTTTTGAGTGCTTTTTTTGCAGAGCTTTTCATTAGCTGCAGGTTCCTGTGGATTGACTGAAGATCTATACCGTGTAACATCTGAATTGTTTCTTCTATTACTTTAATACTTCTCCAAAAAATAATTGCCTGTACAAGCTTACACTGTTGTAAGCAGACATATGGACTTTGTGGAAGTAGTTTTCAACCTTCCAAAGGCTTCACGTTGAGGTTTGGAGACTGGTCCATTTGATTTAATTTGTTTTCTCTCATGGCAGTTCACCTATTAGTATTTGCAGTTCACATGGAAAGGGATGAGCATATCCTTTATCAACAGACATTTAAAAAACAAGAACAACATTGCTTTCTCTAATTTTGTTCCATTCTGCAAATTAACTGAATGACAATACCCTCCACCGAAAATTCAGGCGGTGTGGGGTTGTCTCGCCCCATAAACTCCCTCCCCCCTCTCCTAGGAGCGCAGGGTGTTAAATGGTGCAGCTTCTGCTTGCAGAGGCTGCACAGAGCTTGCAAGGACTGAGGCCAGTTTGCAATGGGTTGCCTAGCAACCCTTGCAGAACGCGCAAAAATGATAGAGCTGCTGATTGGCCCCTGCAGTCACGTGGGGCAATCAGCAGCGTTCCAGGCTCTCCCTGCTCACTCTAGGAGGAGTGGGGAAAGGAGAAGCAGGCCTTGTGAGTCCTGAAGGCAGAGAGGCAGACTCGAGCGCGGCCTGTGTTAGGAGGAGTTTGAAGGAGGGAGCAGTACTGGCACTAGGGAGCAGCTTTGGCAAGTGGGGCCCAAAAGGCAAGTAGCGATGGCGCGGGGGCGCAAACGGGGCCCCAGAAATGGAGCTGAGGCTCGGGCCCAAAAGGCCAAAAAAGTTAAGACAGCCCCAAAAGGGGCACAGAAGGGGGGCAAGGACAAAAGGCCACCACCATCAGGCAGTCCCCAAACACCCCTTCCCAGGGAACTGGAACCGCACCCCCCAGCAGCTGGTGCATCAGCATGGGAGCGCCTGGCTGCGTGTGAGGCAGCAGTGTTTGGGGGAGAGATGCCCCCACCCGTAGCAGGACCAAGTGGGGTGGCACAGAGCCATAGTAGCCTGGACAACAGGCCAGGGCCATCTGGGGTAGGTGTCCCTAGGCCCGTAATTGAGGCCTTGAATCGGGCCCTGGCCCCAGAAGCTCATTCTGGGGCCCAAATCAACGAAGGGAGGGATCCCCCATCCCAAGAGGAAGACAGGGGGCTCAGACGAAGTGGCCGCCGTGCAGGCCCCCCTGCCCGGTTCGCAGATCAGGAGATAGGGCGGCAGGTGGCTGGGAGCCGGCATGAGGCTCCCCAAATGGAGCCCCAGGCTGGGCTGGAACAGGAGGAAGGGAGCGCTGGGGAGGAGGCTGAGCCAGAGGAGTTGGCGCAGGATGAGGGACCCCCACCCCCCGTGCAAGACTCTTCCAGGTACCATCAGGAAGCCCGAGCCAGCAGGGATGACCCACGGTTGCTAGCACGGATTGAGGCCTTGGAGCGGGCGATCGCAGAGCGGGACCATGACAGTCGGGGGACGCAGCACTACATGGCACCGGTAGAAGGTATGCAAACAGGGGGGACAAGGGGAACTATGGTCCAATGCAGCCACCCCCCCCCCCCCCTCCAGTAGTAGGGGCAGGAATCTATGACAACAACAGCCCTGGGATGATGGGAGAAGGATGGCCGGGGGCCCAGAGCACTGGCCTGGGCCGCCCCCCCGGGAGAAAGCACCCACAATATTTGTGGTGGAATGGGGGTTGGGTGCAAGTTGTATCCCCTGCCCCGCGACAGACAACTGCCCAAACAGCTACACAAGACGGGTCGAGTTATGGGGGGCCTCCCTCTGTCTTTGGGCAAACGCAGGCACATCAGGCACTTCAAGTTTGGAGTAACGCCACGCAGGGGCTGGCCACCGCGACGGCTGGGCAGCCTAGCGGGAGCTGGGTGGCGACGGGACCTGATAGCGGGCAGCGGGCCCCCATCCTTAACCAGCTTGGGGGTCCGATCAGGGCTCAGCAGGATAGGGGCAACTCGAATAGTTATCAACATGGGAGCCAGGTGCACGGAGCATACATGACACAGGGGTGGCCAGCTACAGCCTCCCAGGATGGAGTGGCACCAGGCGAGGCCCCCCCGTGGCAGTGGCCCCCACAAAACACAGGAACAGGGTTACCACGCCAGCTCCCACCTGCGGGGGGAAGCTTCGTGGATTTATCAGATCCCATAGGCGAACACCTATTACTGGCCACTAGGGAGAAGATATGGAGGGGAGAATATGTTGATATTTTTGCCCTCCTCTTTAGCGACCCGATAGTGGAACCGGGGGAGGAGGACGAAAAAAAGGATAAGGAGCGGTACAAGCGCCCAAAGGCAGACAGAAACTGGGCTAACTGGACAGCAGCCTATGCCATATACCATGGCGTGCAGCTTGAAATGTTCCCAGAGAAAGGGGCAGTACTCCTCAAATATGCCGAGATCATTCGACGGGCATATGAGACGGGGCCAGCCGGGGCGTGGCTCCGATATGACGAAGCTTTCCGGCACCGGGCGTCATTTAAGCCGGGGCTCCGATGGGACATTCATGCACAAGACCTATGGTTGACATGCATGAGTGACTCAAAAGGGGCACCAAAGACAGATAGTGGCCACCTCTTGGCCAAAGGGAGCGTTGCCATGTTGAATGACACAGGTAGGGCGGGGGGCAGGCAGGTGAGCCCGGGCAGCGTGGGGCAATGCTGGGAATTTTCTCGGTCAGGGGCGTGTACGCGCCCCGCGTGCAGGTTTCGGCATACCTGCCCCTCCTGCGGAGGGTTTCACCCGGCCGCTTCCTGCCCCCGGCCCAAGCCTTGGGCAAAAGGGAAGTCTGGGGGGGGCTTTTCAAAAGGGACACAAGGTAACCCGGGGAGCGGGGGAACAGGAAAAAACCCCAACGCCGGTGAGAGTCGATAGGTTGGCAGTAGCCTTGCTCACGCACCCAGACAAAGAAGAGGTGAGCTATGTTGTAAAGGGATTTAAAGAAGGTTTTAGGATACCAGTAGGGGAAGTGCTGATAAGACAAGTACCCCCCAATTTGAAATCGGTGGTGGGCATGGAGGAGGTGGTGGCGGAGAAGATACGGAAGGAAGTGAAGGAGGGTCGAGTGGCCGGCCCCTTTGAAGACCCACCGTTAAACGGAATGGTCTTCTCCCCATTGGGAGTAGTACCTAAGAAAGCCCCTGGGCAGTTCCGTTTAATCCACCACCTTTCATACCCTCGAGGCCGCTCTGTAAATGACGGGATACCTAAAGATTTGACGACAGTCCACTATGTGTCATTTGACGCTGCAGTGGAACTGGTCAAGCAGTATGGCTCCGGGGCGTTGATGGCAAAATGCGACGTTAAGTCAGCTTTCCGCCTTTTGCCAGTCCACCCGGACAGTTATCACCTGTTAGGCTTCCAATTTCAAGGGAAATATTACTACGACAAGGCCATGCCAATGGGGTGCTCCATATCGTGCTCGGCATTTGAGCGCTTCAGCTCCCTGGTGGCATGGATCGTGCATCGTGAGGCAAGTGGGGGAGGTATTACTAAATACCTCGATGACTTCCTCTTCATCGGCCATTCTGGTGGGCCTGAATGCAGGGAATTGGTTGCCTTATTTGAACGCATAACTGCACATTTGGGTATCCCCTTAGCTCCAGAAAAGACTGAGGGCCCGTCCACGGTGCTTACTTATTTAGGGATTGAGCTCGACTCGACCCTTGGTGTTTCACGTTTGCCCAATGAGAAGGTAATAGCACTGAGGCAGAAGATTGGGCTATGCATGTCAGCAAGCAAGGTTACCGTTAGACAGCTTCAGTCTCTCATCGGGAGCTTAAACTTCGCATGCAGGGTGGTGGCACCAGGTAGGGCATTCCTGTCCCGGCTGTATGGAAGGTTAGCTGGGGACTTAGCACCTCATTATCACATCAGGGTGACCAAAGAAATTAAGAAGGATTTGAAGGTTTGGCTAACATTTCTGGAGCAGTACAATGGGGTATCGGTGTGGAGAACACAGGTTATGTTGGATGCCGACCTGCAGGTTCATTCCGATGCCTCTGGTGCATGCGGATTTGGAATTTTTTTCCAACAGCAGTGGTGTTCAGCCGCCTGGCCAGTTGAGTGGACCCAGGCTGGCATCACCAGGGATCTTACATTCCTTGAATTGTTCCCCATTGTGCTTGCTGTCAGATTATGGTACAGTAAATTGGCCAATAAAGTAGTGCTCTTCTGGTGTGATAATCAGGCAGTGGTGCAAATAATTAATTCTTTGACATCCCAGTCACAGAGGGTCATGGGTTTGGTGAGGCATTTGGTGCTGCTGTGCCTTCAGCACAACATTCTATTCCGAGCGAGGCACGTTCCTGGACTCGAGAATGAGATTGCAGATGCTCTCTCTCGTTTCCAGATGGAGCGTTTCCGCGTGCTCGCTCCGGAGGCCAGCGAGAACCCAGAACCCATGCCGTCCGACCTGTGGAGCCTTGGATACTGGAGTTAAGTTCCTCGGTTCAGGCCTCTTTGGCTGGACGCACCAGGGCTGCGTACCAGGCAGCCTTCCAGGCCTTCCAGTCGTTCCGGTCCAAGCGGGGATGGGGCATGGGGTTCCCCATCCCCGAGGCTGAAGTATTGCAGTTCGCCATGTCATTAAGGAGCGACGGGCTTGCTGCTAGCACTATATCAGGAAAGTTGGCTGCCCTGGGGTTCATGAGTCAAATGGCTGGTCACCCGCCCCCGGGCGGAGGATTCTTGACACGTAAGCTGCTGGAGTCTTGGGCACGGCAAAGCCCAGTGCCTGGCCACACCAGGTTACCCATTACCCCTCCCCTACTGGTCAGAATAGTTAACACGTTGATGTTGGTGTGTTTTAACAGTTATGAAGAAACTTTATTTGCCACACTGTTTAAAGTGGCATTTTTGGGGGCCTTTAGAGTAAGCGAGATGGTAGCTGAGTCAGCTCGGGATAGGTCAGGGAGGGCAATAGGGTATCGAGATATACAGTTGGACAGTAAGCAGGTAAAAATTCGATTAAGATTATCTAAGACTGACCAGCGAAGAAAAGGGAAGACGATTACGCTGGCCCAGGCTGGTGACCCTGCTCTGTGCCCGGTTTTGGCAGTCCAAGCTTATTTGGCCATTCGCCCCCCAGTGGGGGAACCCCTCTTTTGCCATTTTAATGGCAAGCCTGTTACTAGATACCAATTCATGTCCGTCCTGCGGGCGGCACTAAGAAAACTGGGCGTCCCGCCTCAGGATTATGGTTCTCATTCTTTCCGCATTGGTGCAGCCACATTTGCGGCACAAATGGGGATGTCAGGCACCGACATTCAAGCCATTGGCCGTTGGCGTTCGGCAGCATACCGCGCTTATGTGCGTTGAATGACATAGTATGCCCAATTAACCATGCCATCTCCTTTCCATTGACAGATCGTGCTGTGTACAAACGGGCTAGAATTTGGATATGCGGGCACAGTCTGGTATGCTGGGCAGCGAAGGCGGCAAGAGAATCACCAGTTGGAGGCCAGATGGGGCTCTCTGAACGGGGAGTAATCAACTGGTATGGGAGGAGTGGCATGAGATGGCGCCAACTGCTGCCGATGCTCAGGGAACTGGGAAAATGGCAAACACCAGATGTAGTGGTGGTTCATCTTGGGGAGAATGACTTGCCAGGACTCAAAGGGGTACAATTGATACGGGCTATTAAGAACGATTTGTGGGAGATTCAGCGATATTTTCAGGGAGTTAGGATAATTTGGACAGAGTTAGTGACCAGATTGCGGTGGGGGGAGGGTGAATTTACCAAAAGAATAGATAAGACACGTAAGACAATTAATAGGGAGATTAGGAAATGGTTAGCTTCAATTGGATTTGGGACAATTACTCACACACAAATTACATATAGGGAAGTGGGTTACTTTAGGGCAGATGGGGTACATTTGTCCCCAACTGGCAATGCTATTTATCTCGAAGCTCTTAAGGCAGGTATAGAATTAGTTTTGCGATAGGTGTGGGGGCCTGGATCCGCCGGAGTCTCGTGGGACCCAGGGTGGCGGGGGTCCAGTATCGTTTAAAATAGGATAAGAAAATTAGGAGTCATCTCCTTAAGGGATGGGGAAGCCACGCGTAACGCGGTGCAGGGTATGGCACGCGGGGGTGTTGGTTTCCCTGGGAGAAGGGTGTCAGGGAAAGTGGCAGGGCATTGTAAGGCCTCCCACTGACAGGCACCTCAATCCTTACTCATGTCCGGACGGACAATGTCCCCTTTGGCCGCGCCCTCAGCGCTGGACGAAGGGGAGACGTGTTTTATTGTTGAAGAGGCTGGTGAAGGTATTTCACAGCCCCTTCTGTTGAAGTTGATGGTTATGGTTGATACTGGACCCGTAATCGCAATAGGCGATGTCACCCCCTCACCTATTCGGCTGTTTGTAATTGGATAATAAAGGGTGCAGCCATGTAAATCCAACCTTGTGTCCTGTCTTGTTTGAGGGGGTGGGAACTGGTGCAACGACAATACTATGCTGTGGCCAACTTAAATCACAGATAAACCTACTGAACTGCATAAGTTCTTAGGATTGGATTAGTTCTTAGAAAACATGTCCATGGCTGCCACCACTGCTGCTGCCATGGAGAAAGGAGGTGGCGACTGCGGGAGGGGGTGACTCCGCGCCCTTTTCCCCTGATGATATTGTTCCTGCCCTGGCTGGGCTGCTACATCCTGTTCCTGTGGGTGCTGAGGAGGAGGAGAATGTGGTCTGGCCCTGCCAGGTACCTGATGAGACCTTTATCCAGGTCCCTCTACATGAATATGATGGGCAGTCACCAGCCAGCCAGCCCCAGGCATCAAGGAGAACCACCATTGGTACATGTGCAACACGGAGCAGTTGTATGAATCCCTTCAGTCTGTCTTTGTCCAGAGTTCCCTTGACCAAGGAACACAGATCCTTGGTCAATAGCATTGAGAAATCAGGCTGGATGTTCATCAAACTTTATCAACCTTTTGTGCCCTCTGTTTTTAGCCTGTTTACATCTAGGACATCTATTAACAATTTCAAAGACTGCTCAAAATAAACTCAGACTGGAAATCCTGCAGACTTCTCGATTTAGGAGTTGGAGATGGAGAGGTCACTAAAGTCATGAGTCCTCATTTTGAAGAAATCTATGCATTGAATTGTCTGAAACTATGATACGGCAGCTTCAGAAAAAGAAATACAGTGTGCTCGGCCTAAATTAATGACAGAACACAGGATTCCAGTATGACCTGCTTGATCGCTGTGATCAGCCACTGACTGTATTAAAAGATATTAGAAGTGTATTGGAGTCAACTAAAGGCAGAGTTATTCTTGCACTAGTTCTGTCCTTTCATCCATATGTGGAAAATATAGGTGGCCAAGTGGGAAAAACCCTCTGAAGTTTTGGAAATCAAGGGGCACACTTGGGAAGAACAGGTGAATAGCCTGCCAGAAGTTTTTAGGAAAGCTGGTTTTGCTATAGAGGGTTTCACCAGACGGCCATACTTATGTGAATCTGATATGTATAATGGCTACTTTGTATTGGATTATGCTGTCTACATCCTCAAACCAGTGTAACTATATATGAAGTCAGTCTTCAGAAACAAAGCCAAGACGTGGTCAGTAAAGGAGGTGTTTGATTTTATTATTTCTTAAAGGGAGGGGATTTGGGGATTGCTATTCTAAATGAATATCTTGTAAGACTCTTAAAGACCAAAATCCTAATGTTTTTCTTGGTAGTATGTTAAAAGGACAGTTTTATGTTAAAAAAAAAAAAAATACCCCAAACTCTTCAGTTCAGGAATTTTACCATCTCTTAATCCAACAATGCAATCCAACAATGGGTGATTTCAGACGTTACGAGATCACGGTGAACCACACTGAACCACGCTCAACCCCCCCGTGGGGCCAAAGGGCCCGGAACGTCTGAACGGCGTGCGCCAGATGTTCATCACGCTCAATACCCACATGGGGTCAG
>QEPC01002219.1:457279-510850 GCA_003113815.1 Sphenodon punctatus | reverse complement strand
TCTCGCTCTTCCCCCCTCCCTTCCCGTTTCCCTTGTGTGGGCGTTCCCTTGTGTGCCTTGTGGCTTCGTTTGCCCTCAGGCGGCCATGTCTGTGTCCCGCCCCTGCCCGGTGCCTTGTGGGGGTTTAGCGCCCGCCGGGGGTTCGGCTGCACGTCTGTTGTGCTGCCACGGGCCGAGATGGTGCGGCCCGGTTCCGGCCCGTGGTCCCGTTCCCGGCATGTCTGTTTGGGTCGTTTTCCAACCCCCGGCCGTGGTTGCGCTGTTCGCCCCCCCCTCGTGGTTCGCTGTGGTGAACCGGCCGCCCGTAACGTCTGAAAGTACCCAATGATGGAAGATACTTTTTATACTTAACTGCAGTAGGGATCATAACCAGATATCATACTTTTAAAAAAGTAATAGCCAGGCTCATGCAGCAACTGATTCACAGTATGGATTGTCTGTAAAGAAACCAAATGAAAACTGGCAATAAAGCTGTCCAGTTGAAAACATTGTTGAATATAAAGTGTGGAAATGGATATTCTTCCATGTTAAAATGTTATCTTAATCTCTGATTTGTCATTCTTCACGTGTTTTTAATCATGCTAATAAACTTTTTTTGAGATGGGAAAAAAAAAGAAAAAGAAAAAAGAAAACAGGTCCATAAAGGACTATTAGTTGGGTTGCTTGAGGGACATAGCATCTGGTTGTCAGGAGCTGGGAGTAAATATCAGCAATGGATTGTTAATTATGACTAGGGACCTGTGTTCACTGCATTTCCCCCATTGCCACAAAGGAGAAAAAAGCAGTGAACGCAGGTCCCTGATTATGACCTCTGTCCTCCTATGAAGTGACCATAAGTGGCCACAGTTGGATACAGGATGCTGCGCTGGATGAACCATTGGTCTGACCCAATGTGGTGGTACTTATGTTTTTATTGGTAAAATTTTCCCAAGCAATGTTGGGGTATGTGTGGCTATTTCTCCTAGAGAGCTTTTGAGAATTTCAACATATGTTGTTCATCTCATTCATAAATGTCATATAGTATGACTTCCAAAAGTCATGACTCCTTTTTTTTTTTTAAATTGAAAATGTATTTTCACTCTTTGCTATTGATTTGTTTATACACAATTAACTGTTTTTCAATCTATAGATGAAATATTTAATTCAGCCCAGGGATATAGCTAGGTAGGAATGGGTTCTGGTGCAGGAAATGGCAGCGGCCCTCTGATGGGGCATTCCACCCCCATGTGCATATGGATTCTAAATTGTGTGGGGCCCCCTCAGGCTTGTGAGCCACCTGCTGCCCCTATTATAGCTACACCCCTGACTCTCCCAGTCAGGGTGCAGAAAATGTACTATATGACATGACTTTTCTCAGCATGAACCCAGAAGCTAAGGAAATTGGCTCCTAGAATGAGCAACTCTTATATGTTGACCATCATTAATTGGCACAGCCACAACTGGTGCCCAGTCCAGAAGCTAAATACAGCTTTCTATCCCAGCGATGAGCTTCCAGTCAAAACTCCCATCCATCTCCCCACAGTGTTAGCAGTCCCAACTGTCACAGACCTTTGTACCCTCCTCACGCTTAATAGCTCCCCACATTATCACGTGGGAGCATCCTGTCATCAGAGGTAAGTCAACCCTTTCTGTATTGAAAATTTGCGTGTCATAATCCTATTGGTGGATCACATGTGTAGGGGAGTCAGGTCAAATATGTGAAGAGTTGTCATTGGTTCAGGCTCTATTTATTTATTTATTTATTTATTTATTTTTAGCTCAAATTCAAAACTTCGTACTGATGTTGGAAACACTCCTTGGAACCTGGAAGTCAGAAAATTTACTTCAGGCAGAAAATTAGAGAAATGCCACTAAAATGAGTGATGCCAACTATAAAGTTTACTTCCTTATTGCTTGGGATAATTTACACCCATTCAAATTCCCTTAGGCCTCTTCACACTTTCTTGCTGTCATATAACGTATGGTTTCTTACACATCACCTCTAAATGTGGCTCCTTTGCCTGTAGGAATTGGTATTTGAAATTTAACACTTGCTGTTTAGAGCTGACACGTTGATGACAGCCATTCTGAAAGTGTTAGTGGAAATTTTCATGTTTTTTGGACCAGTTTTCCAATCCCCATTGCATTTTTATACTTCCCAAGATTGTAGACAAGGGTTTCCAGTGTTATGCTTTAAATGTTTTCAAGAGTGAATATTTGTGTTAGGCATGAAACTTGTACCCAAATATTTATCAGTTACTTTTTCAGTGAGTTTTAAATAATGTCTCTTACATTGCCTGCAGTGCTGTGCTTGGTTTTGGACACCACACTTCAAAAAGAATCGTGACTAATTGGTGAGGATTCAGAGGGAAGGAATGAAGCAATAAAGGGACTAGAGTGCAAGCCATATGAGGGAAACCTGATGGATTAACATCAGCAGTCCTCCCTGTAGGGAGGATGTGAAACAGAGTCACAGATCCTGAGAGTAGGGATCTGCAAACAGAACAGGGTTTGGATGTTCGGCCATTCAGCCCAAAAACTTAGTTCAGGTTCATGGGTTTGGTACCGTGGAGTTTGGACCCCCCTGAACGTTCAGAAAGTTTGGCCGCCTGGAGGCTTGGGGCACTCCAGGGAAGCCCGTGGGGGCATGGTAGGCCGTTGGAGACACAGTAGCAGAAGCAGCAGAGACTGGGAAGTCTTGGAGCTTGGCACCCTGGGTTGTCCAGGCAGGCAGGCTCGACACTTGGCCCCTGGGGTGCCTTTGGGGGCATGGCTGGCCATCTGAGACCCAGCGGCAGCAGCAGCAGACATTGGATTGCCCGGGCACAGAACCAATGGCACAGCAGATGCAGCAGAAGCAGACATTTGATTACCGGGGCACAGAACCCATGGCACAGCAGAGGCAGCAGAAGAGGACATTGGATTGCCGGATCACAGAACCCATGGCACAGCAGAGGCAGCAGAAGTGGACATTGGATTGTGCTCAATTGGCAGCCCTTCTCAGTGGTCGGGGACATGGGGTTTAGGCACCTGATTGACTTCCTGGCCCACCAGTTTAAGCTGCCCTCATGCACCACCCTGAGTTTGCAGGTGGTGCCCGCCTTGTGGTGGGTGAGGGACCAACTAGCAGGGGGTGCTACCGTCCATTTCACCATCAACCTGTGCTCGAGCAGAAATGTGCAGCACACCTACCTGACAGTAATGGTGCACTGGTGGGAGGACCCAGAGGCAGCATTTGGGAGTGACAGGAGGGGTCCCAAAGCAAGGTATAGGTGGGCTCTGATTCAGGCAGAAGTCATGGATGGCCCCCACACTTTACGGAACATCAAGGCAGCCCTGATCACCATGGTGAGGGAGTGGGTCACGCCAGGTGCACCCTTCACCAAGGGGTGCGTGGTGAGAGACAATGCAGCCAACATATTGAGGGCAGTCTGTGAGGGGGGCTTCACCAGCATCCCTTCACCTGGTGGTCAGGGATGCTCTGGGCTTGTGGGAGAAGGGAATTGGGGAAGGCACCCATAGCTCCCTGATCAAGCAGGGGAGGAAGCTGTCTAGTTTCTTTAACCAGAGCGTGAAGGGTTTAACCAAAGCAGGCAGAGCAAGGCTCCCCAGTGCACCAGCTGGTGCAGGATGTGTCCACCAGGTGTAATTCCATGTTCCTGAAGTTCGAGTGGCTTATTTATTTATTTATTTATTTATTTATTTTATAAATTTCTACCCCGCCCCTCCTGCCATGCAGCTCGGGGCAGCTTACAATCTTAAAACATACAATAAAATTTCTAAAACATTTTTAAAAACACCATATAAAAATATTAAACAGGGCAAAAAAAAATCAATATAAATATAAATAGGTGGGGGAACTAAAACATTCCCCTACCCCTCCCTCCCACCCAAAGGCCTGGGTGAACAGCCAGGTCTTACAACTACGCCGGAATGTTAATAGGCTAGGCGCCAGGCAAGCCTCCTCTGGAAGGTAGTTCCAGAGCCGCGTCCCCACCACCGAGAATGCCCTCTCCATCGTGGCCCCCCGCTTAACACGGGGGACCTCCAGGAAGGCACCCCCGGTGGACCGCAGGAGTCGCTCTGGGGCACGAAGGGTGAGGCGGTCCCTAAGGTATGAGGGGCCGAGACCGTGTAGGGCTTTATAGATCATCACCAACACCTTGAACCTGGCTTGGCAGGTTCTGCTTCTTGAGCAGAAAGTTGCCTTGCATCAGGTTCAACTGATGACAGACAGTGTACAATGGGGTGGAATGGGAGATCCTGGATCACACTGTCTTTGTTCTCAGACTGTGCCTGGTCGTGATGGAGACCATTAGCTCCTCCATGGCCACCATCAGCCAGGTGAACCCTCTGGTCCAGAGTCTCCTCGGGAGTCTGAATGAGATTCTCCAGGGGCAGGATTGTGGCCCTCAGGGCAAGGAGCTGGCAGATGAGGTGGTTTCCCTGGTGTGGCAGCTGAAATCAGAGCTTAAGGTGTGGTTTGGTGAGCTCCTGCAGCAGAAGTAATATGTGTTGGCAACCATGCTAGACTCCAGGGTCAAGGTCAGTGTGGTACACCAGACACTGCTCTATGGCCACTGTAAGGGTGAGCTGGTGGAGAGGGTCCATCAGGCAGAGAGGGCTCTGGATAGTGCACAGCAAAAACAGAAGGATTCCCCTGGTGATGGTGTGAGTGGTGCCAGTCACCCCTTTCAACTGGTGGGGTATATCCCTGCCCCAAGTCCTAGAAGTAGCAGCACCATCAGCAGACTGAGCAGCAGCAGCACCCTAGTGCTTCTGGATGACATGGATTGACAGCCCTCCCTGCCTGTAACATAGACTCCAGAACCCTGAGGGTGGGTCCTGTGGCTGGAGTGGCTGCTTCTTGATGCAGTGAAGTGAAGCTCCCTGTGAGTGGAATGACAGCCCAAGAATCCTGATGGTGGGTCCTGGGACTAGAGTGGCAGTTTCTCAATGAAATGGAATGACAGCCCTCCCTACCTGTAACATAGGCCCCATGGGATGTGCCATTTGGCCCGAACTTGGGTTTGTGAGTTCGGTCCTGCAGAGTTTGGACCCCCCCAAAAAATGTTAGGAAAGTTTGGCCATGACAGAGGCTTGGGGGTGCTCCAGGGGGGGCTGTGGGGCATGGCAGGCCATTAGAGACACAGCAGCAGCATCAGCAGCAGCAGAAACTGGGAAGGTTTGGGGCATTGCAGGCTGCCAGGCATTGGCAGAGCAGTGGTAGCAGCCCAGCCAGGGCTTGGTCCCTGGCACCCCTACTCGACCAAGCATTGCAGGCTGCCAGGCATCAGTGGAGCAGCAGCAGAGGCCCTACCAGGGCTTGATGGATGGCACCCCTACTTGGCTAGGCATTGCAGGCTTGCATGCTACTCGCCAGATCTCAACAAGCTCTTCTGCAAATTGGTCAAACCTTGCCTGGTGGTGAATCATGTGGCCACCAAGTAGCAGACATTGGATTGCCATAGCACAGAACCCATGGCACAGCAGAGGCAGCAGAAGTGCAGCAGCCTACATTCAATTGCCGGGGCACATTATCCATGACACAGCCAAGGCGGCATTCAGTGGTAGCAGCAGACATTTGATTGCCAGGGCACAGAACCCGTGCAAAAGTAGAGGCAGCATTGGCAGCAGTGGCAGACATTGGATTGCTCGGACACAGAACCCATGGTACAGCAGAGGCAGCAGCTGCAGCAGGAGCAGACATCAGATTGCCGGGGCATAGAACTCATGTCACAGCAGAGGTAGCAGTGGCAGCAGGAGCAGACATCGGATTGCCGGGACACAGAACACATGGCACAGCAGAAGCAACATTGGAAGCAGCAGCAGATATTGGATTTCCCGGGCACAGAACCCATGGCACAGCAGAGGCAGCAGCAGCAGACATTGGATTGCTGGGGCACAGAACCCATGGCACAGACAGCAGAGGCAGCATTGACAGCAGCAGCAGCAGCAGCAACAACAGACATTTGATTGCCCAGGCAGGGAACCCATTGCATAGACAGCAGAGGCAGCAGGAGCAGACATCGGATTGCCGGGACACAGAACACATGGCACAGCAGAGGCAACATTGGCAGCAGCAGCAGATATTGGATTTCCCCGGCACAGAACCCATGGCACAGCGGAGGCAGCAGCATAGACATTGGATTGCCAGGGCACAGAACCCATGGCTCGGACAGCAGAGGTAGCATTGACAGCAGCAGCAGCAGCAACAGACATTTGATTGCCCAGGCAGGGAACCCATTGCATAGACAGCAGAGGCAGCAGCAGCAGACATTGGATTGCCTGTGCACAGAAGCCATGGCACAGACAGCAGAGACAGCATTGGCAGCAGTAGCAGACATTGGATTGCCCAGGCATAGTACCCATGGCATAGCAGAGCTGGAATCAGCAGCAGCAGCATAGACTAGATGGCTAGGGTACAGAGTCTGTGGCACTGCAGAGGCGGCATCAGCAGCAGACATTGGATAGCCAGGGCCTAGAACCTGTGGAAGAGCAGAGACGGCAGCAGCAGGATTTGCCTGTGCACAGCAGCTATGGAACCAGGATGGTAGGATTTGCCATAGAAGAGCTCCCATACAGCAGCAGACGGCAGCAGCAGGATTGTGTGGACACATTTGAATTTGCCAGAGCAGAGCACCCATGGACTAGCAGGCAGCAGCAGTGGGATTACCATGCCAGTGGGGCACATCACCCATGGTTGCCAGGGCAGGCAGACAGGCACCTTGGCATGAGCATCAGAAGGCAAACTGAGGCAGGGTTTGAGGCTAGCAACCTGGATGGGCAGACAGGCACTTTGGCATGAGCATCGGAAGGCAGTCTGAGGCAGGGTTTGAACTTGGCAACCTGGGCGGGCAGATAGGCAGCGTGGCATGAGCATCAGAAGGCAGACTGAGGCAGGCTTTGATCTTGGAAACCTGGGCAGGCAGACAGGCAGTGTGGCATGAGCATTGGAAGGCAGACTGAGGCTGGCTTTGATCTTGGCAACCTGGGTGGGCAGACAGACAGCGTGGCATGAGAGGAAGTAGGGAAGGCAGGCTGGGACCTTGACAGGGCACTCAGATAGGCTGGCAAAGACTGTGCAGTACACGAGAGAGAGAGAGCCAGTCAGATAGGCGGTCTGAGATCATCTAGCCAGAGGCCAGCTGGCAGGCTTACAGGTTCCCAATGCCACCTGGCGTCATGAGGTCAGTCAGATAGGTCAGCCGAGGCTGTCTAGTCACAGAGAGAGAGAGAGAGAGAGAGAGAGAGAGAGAGAGAGAGAGAGAGAGGGCGCACTGGGCATTGGGAGGGAGGGACAGTCTCAGGCAGTGCAGGGAGCAAATGTCCCCCATGATGAACACCCACTCACTGGGGACACTCGTTGGTGGGCAGGACAAGAGACCCGTGGCCACTTTAGACAGGACTGGCCACACACTGTTCTTGTGGGCCTAGTAGGCCGAGGTATTGCTGCTGGGATCGATGCATGGCTCTCCTCCAGGTAGCTCTGCACTGCTGCTGAGGCACTATCATACTCCCTCGCATAGCTCTGCTTGGGCACCACCTCCACCACCGCCCTCAGCCACGCTGCCTGCCCTGCTGTGCACAGGCCCATGCTCATCAGAGTGGCCTGCACGTATGAGGTGCTGCTACTCGCAATAGAGGTGCTGATCAGCCTGCTGCTGGTGCTACTACTGCTAGGGATGGGGGCAGGGATAGACCCCACCAGCTGAAAGGGGTGGTGTTAGGATAGGTGGGAGAAGGGAAGGGCTCACGGACCCCTAAAAGTCAAACACACGCACCATCTCCCCACGCTCACATTGCTACCCCTATGAGGGCTCCACTCACTGTTTTTCTCATTTCATAGTTTATTTATATCCCACCTCTTTCCAACGACTCGAGGTGGCGAACAACAATCAATCAGTAACCACATTTACTGGGGATCCTCTCCCACGCAGGGGACCCAGCATACACAATACCACAATTACATATACAATAAGCACAACCCCTCACACCAGTTTCCTCTCTGACCATCCCTACAATCAGGCAATGGCCCCAACTACCAAATACCCTGCTCTCACCAGGGTATATGGCTAGCTACACCATCTCTCACCAGGGGGAGTCAGCCAACTCCACCTTCCTCCTCATTACAACACTCACCCTTCCCTATATTCCCCACAATGACCCATTTGGTCCACACAATAGCCAAATGAGCCAATATATTATAAACATAAGTCAATATAACATGTTCTGGGTGTTCCACACAGGGGCCCAGAACAAACATTTCTAACACATCAAACAATTTAACCAATTTAACATACCCACATTGTCAATAGTCATATTTCTACACTTAATCTACATACCACTCTCCAGTTTCCCCCACAGAGACCAAATAAATCCCCTCCTCTACCAACTCATTCCCTGCTACCCCTGACAAAAACCTTACTACTTCCACCCCTCTCACACCAAGGGGAGGCGACTCAGATATCATCACATCACGAAATATCCCTAACGCGTCTAGCTCTTCCCACTCACCCAATTCCTTCCCTAACTCTGTCCATGCCATCCCACCCACACACAATACCCCCTTTTCTTCTTCTACATCCTCCATAATCTCCGCCCCCTCTCCATGCTCTGAAGGGCCCCAAAGGGCTGCGCCCTTTGGCCGCGGACCTTTGGCTTGAGGCCGGCGGCACAGACGCCAGGTCTCCTTTTATGCGCCTCCCAATCCTCCCAGTGTCAAGCACAGGGGGGGGAGGAGGGCATGGGGAAATGTCCAGACAGTCCTTACTCACACCCTTTCTTCCCACATGTGCTCGGCAGGACCCTTCAGCCATGATGCCCACAGCAGGAGCGGCAGCACTGTTGGAGGAAAAACAATCCCATAGGATCTTGGGTGGCCCTAAACCTCCCGGACAGGGCAAGGCCAGATCATCATAGGGGAGAAGAGACAGCAAGGCCCTAAGTGGAGCCCCTCCACTCGAGGTTGAGTGGGGTCCTGAGTGGAGCCCTCCTTTGTGGAGGCCCTCCCCTGATGCCTCCCCGATGCCACCACAACCACATTCCACGTGCCAGCCTCACCCCCACCCCCAAAGGGGGATGGAATGTTGGCAAAGGGCGTGGGCCCTGACATCACCCCCAAGCCCCTCCCCCGCAAAAGGCACGGGCCAGGCTTCAAGGGGTAGAGGGAGTGGAAGAGGTGGGCCAAATGGGGAGCGTGGATGGCAGAGGCCAGCTCCCAGGAGTGATCAGATGCACCATAGCCCTTCCAGTCAACAAGAGAAAATAAGGTACCTTGAGTAACTTTGGAGTCCAAAATCGCATGGACTTCATACTCGGGGCCACTGGGTACATCATACAGTGGGGGTGGGGGTAGTGCTGGGTCAGAGAACAACCTGGTATGGTTTCAAGAGGGAGATGTGGAAGACTGGGTGAATCTGGACCTGCGAGGTCAGAGTCACACAATATGTGACGGGGTTTACCTGGTGAGAAATAGGGAAGGGATCAAAATACCTGTTATCTAATTTGGCTGAGGGTTGAAGAGAGGGGTAATGCTGATGGGTGACTCACACCAAATCACCAACATTAAAGTGTGGAGCTGTTTGTCGCTTATGATCCGTAAAGTGTTTGTATCGTTGACGAGTAGTCTGCAGCATCACAAGTGCATGCACATGGTTTTGGTGTAATTGTTGCAGCATGGCACGGGCAATGGGGACATCAACAGCAGGAACGTCTGGGATCGTTAACCGGAGGTGGAAGCCATAGGAGACAAAAAAGGGAGAGGTGCCAATGGAGGCATTGGGAACATTATCGAAAGCAAACTCAGCAAGTGGTAAGTGGGTAACCCAGTCATCTTGTAAGTAATCTACATAGCAGCGGAGATATTGTTGCTTCTCCATTCGCTTGGGGGTGATAGGTTGTAGTATGGGCAAGCTTGACTCCAACTGCTGCAAATAAGGCTCACCAGAAGCGGGCAATGAATTGGGACCCCCCATCTGATATAATGGTCAGAGGAAGACCATGCAACTTTATAATATGTTGAAGAAACAGTTGAGCAGTGTGGTGTGCCGTAGGAATACCTTTACATAGGATAAAATATGCCATCTTTGTAAACTGGTTGATCACAACTAATATTGTGGTGTGGCCCTGGACATAGGGAGTTCAATGATAAAGTCTATATTTATATGTTGCCATGGCCCCCAGGGTAGAGGGGTAAGTTGAAGTAGGCCTATCGGACATTTTTGAGGAACTTTAGTACCACAGCAAACTCTACTTCCCTGGACATATGTCCTAGTGTCCCTGCACATAGTTGGCCACCAAAAATGTCTTTGTAATAATTGTAGAGTGCACCGTTGGCTGGGGTGTCCTGCTAGAGGAGCATCATGGTGGGCCCACAGAATCTTTTGACTAGGCGCATGGGGGACAACAATAGTGTTATGATTCATATGGAACCACGACAATCCAAGAGCATCAGCTGCTCATTGGACGACCAGATCCCCTGCTGTTAACATTTTAAACTGTGCCAATGTGATGTCCAGAGCAGAAAACACCTGTCGGTCAAGAATTGGTTCCCCCTGTTGTGCACGCTCCAGACTAGTATCATAGCAGCAAGACAAAGCATCCGCAATTGTGTTTTGGCGCCCTGGCCTGTACACCACCTGGAACACAAAGTGGGCGAAGAAAAGGCCCAATGGGCATACCGAGCATTCATAATATGAGCCATCTATAGAAAAACAAGGTTTTTATGATCAGTAATTACCTGAACTGGGTGTGTGGCTCCTTCAAGGTAATGCCTCCGTGTCTTGAAGGCAGCTTTAATAGATAGGAGTTCTCTATCGAGAATAATGTAGTTCTTCTCTGTTGACGTTAACTGTCGTGAGTAAAAACCACAAGACAGGGTGTCCAGATTCCCTGTGTTGGGCTGAGATAGCACTGCACTGATGGCCGCGCTTGATGCATCTGTCTCTACAATAAAAGGCAATGTGAAATTAGGGTGTTGCAAAATTGATGCTTGTGTAAAAGCTGCCTTTAAGTAGTCAAAATTCTTTTGCTGTTCTTCAGCCCACACACAGGATTGTCGCTTCTTAAGTAACTTGGTCAGTGGAGCAGTTAGGGCAGCGTAATTAGGGATGTATTGCCTATAATAATTCACGCTACCTAGGAAGCGTTGGAGGGATCTGATGGCTTGGGGAGGGGGTCATACAGTTATGGCACCTACCTTGGACAGGTTCATTTGAATTCCCTGGGGGGAAATGATAAACCCTAGGAACTGCACCACCTGCTGGTGGAAGACGCACTTTTCTATTTTGCAATACAAATGATATTGCCATAACCACAATAAGATGGTACATTCATGTTGCACATGTTGGACTTTTGTTTGAGAATAAATGAGGATATCGTCTAGATAGGTGACTACATACTGGTCCAAAATGTCCTGGAGAATATCATTTATCAGATGCTGAAATGTAGCCAGGGTGTTGGCTAAACCATAGGGCATAACTAAATATTCAAAATGCCCATACCTAATACGGAAGGCTGTTTTCCACTCATCCCTTGTCTAATTCAAAATAGCCCGTAGGTCTAATTTTGTAAATATCACAGCCCCCTGAAGTCTATTAAGTAATTCAGGGATGAAGGGTAGAGGGTACCAATTTTTGATAGTGATAGCGTTGAGCTCCCTATAATCAACACAAGGCCTTAGCACTCCGTTCTTTTAAGGCACAAAAAAATAAGCCCCCCCCCCCCCAGGGGAGATAGAGGGTCAAATAAAGCCTTTCGTTAGATTATCATCAATATAATCCTTCAATGTCTGTAACTCTGGCCCCAAAAGGGCATAAATCCTACCATAGGGTGGTGTCGTGTCAGGCAGCAGGTCAATAGGGCAGCCGTAACTGCGATGTGGGGGTAACTCTAGCGCTTGATGTTCTTTAAAGACATCGTCGAGATCTGGGAATTCCTGTGGAAGTAAGGGGGAAATCATTGCCATTAAGAGTCTAGTCATGGTAGGTCTTGGAACAACGGACCTTTTAGTCATGCATCTTGAGGTACAGAGAGGGGAAGTAAAGGTCACTACATTACATTGTCAGTCAATGTGGGGGTTATGCATTCTCAGCCAGGGGATTCCAAGAATGAAAGGGAAGGCCGGGGTGTGGACTACATCAAGAACCAATTCTTCCTGGTGCTTCCTGATAGTTCCTTTTAGTGCCTGGGTACAGGAGGTAACCGGACCCGATGTTAAAGGAGAGGCATCAATAGTGTATACGGCCTCCGGTTTCAGCTTCTCCTGGATGGATATTCATTGTCTGTGTACAAACATGTCATCTATGAAGTTTCTGGATGCTCCCGAGTCGATGAGAGCCAGGGTTACAAATTTAGACCATGTTGAGAAGAGTTCCAGGGTGAGAGGAACACGGAGCTGATAGATGCATGCAAGAGCTGTTGCAGAACTCAGAGCCATAGTAGGGTAGGGGTTGCTATGGTTCACCGTGACATCCCCTGTTCATCACGGCTCTTCCCATTTCCCGCCATCTGTCACTCCAGAGGTAGTTGGGGGCAGGTCCTGGCGAAATGTCCTTGTGCTCCGCAATAGAAATACAGCCTTGTGGTCCTTCTCCGTTCTTTTTCTTGGGGGACTAACGGGCCCCGAGACATGCCTAGTTACATAGCCTTTGGTTCCTCAGTCTTGTTTGATTCTGCATGACCTGGGCCTACCACCAGGGAATGGAAAGGCCATGGACTTGCTCCTTCCTGACATCATTTCCGGCATCATTCTATGAGGCGCTCATCAATTTGCCAGGTCAGGTTGATTAGTTCCCCCCATTTCTCAGGCATGGTAGTATAGGAAAGCTGATCCTGATCTCCTCATTTAGTCCTTTGTGAAAAAGAACTTTTGGTACATTATCGGGCCAATTGAGTTCCACGGCTAGATGCTGGAAATGTGTGACATATTCTAATAACAGTCCTCTTCCCTGCTTCAGGGTTATAATAGCGGTTTCTGCATCTTTGACGTGATGCGGATAATCAAAGAGGAATTGGAACTCCCTAATGAACCGTGCAAGAGCTTTCAACAGGGGGCTTTCCTTTACAAGCAGAGGGGTGGCCCAATCCAGGGCGAGCCTCTCCAAATGACCTATAATAAAGGTCACTTTGATGGCATCAGAGGCATATGTTAAGGGCTGCATTTGGAACATGAGTTTACATAGTGCTAAGAACCCCTGGAACTGCCTCCTATCCGCACCCAATTTTGTGATAGTGGGGGTGTTGAGGTTCCCAACTCACCGCTCCTCCCTCCACCGTGGGAGGGGGAGGTGATTGGGCCACTGGGGCTGCTGCAGCTACCTCAGTGACAACCTCCACACCACCGACCGCTCCTTGTTCCTGCCTTTCTCGAATATCTTTGACTTCTAGAGCTAATGCTTGAATGGCCCAGGCCATTTCTTCTAATTGCATGGCTGGGTCCATGGACAGGCCAGTGATACTGTTAGGATGAGGGGGGGGGAGGAGGGAAGGGCTCACGGACCCCTGAAAGTCAAATACATGCACCAACTCCCCACATTCACACAGCTACCCCTATGACGGCTCCACTCACTGTTGGCAGAAAAACAACCCCTCAGGATCTTGGGTGTCCCTAAACGTCCCGGATGGGGTGAAGCCAGATCGTCATAGGGGAGGAGAGACAGCAAGGCCCTGAGTGGAGCCCCTCCACTCAAGGTTGAGGTTAACACTCCACTCACACCCACCAAGACATGTAGCCCACAGCCTCTCGCACTGTGCTCAGGGGAGAAGATGGTGTGAGGCAGGTGAAGGAATGGGGGGTATAGGCCTAGGGAAATGGAGGAACACAAACTTCTGAGAGAGGGAGTGTTCTGGAAACGGCTGCTGACAGGATCAGTGGCTAGATCAGAATGATATGGAATGGGGGGGCAATGACTTTTGTTACTTGCTGCGCCCGCCTTACCACAAACCCCATTGGCTCCCTGAAGCCTATCCCATGGCCAATCACAGACTGCTAAGCCAGTGGTCTGAGGAAAAGAGGGATGGTGATTGGGAAGGCTGGCTGCTAGTACAAGCCTCTCCACCCCTCCTCAGCTAACCCCCCCACCCCCCCGGCCTGCCAGCCAGGTTTTTCCTGCCTGAACACCACCTGAACTCATCCAAACACAGCCGAACTGTTCAGGGGTTTTGGCGTTCGGTTTGGGCGTTTGGTTCAGCCGTTCGAACAGGGTGAGTTAGGCCCGAAACCTGAACGTCCGAACCGCATTTGCACATCCCTACCTGAGGGAAACTTCAGAAGAAACCAACTGCTACATGGTTCCATTAGTCTTGTGCCCCTATACCTAAGACAGATAACCAATTTACACGTCAGGACCTCTACGGACCTCCACCCGAGTTTCCTCTGGCTTTGCCCTGCCCAAACTCAGTTCACCATCTTTTGGGTCCTATGTGGGTGCTCATAATCCATGTCCCCGATGGTGGTGGACAAGACGTGCTGGTGGTGCACCCTCCACCTAAGTCTGCGGGCCTCGGGATCCCCCTCACCTTTATTGCATCACGGGGCTTTCAATTCTCAAGCCTCTATCTCACACGCATGTTAGACTCCTGGCCCAGGCCATAAACTAATCCAAACTACCTAAAGGAGGCCATTATATCCCACTTTACCAGGACACCCCTATCCTTGGGGTAAATCTTGGGATCCCCAAATAGCACCCAGCAGCCAGAGGAAGAGGGGATGGTCACAACACCACTCGGAACTGCACGTAGTGCAAGTAGTGTTTTCACCTGTCCCCATTCCTGGGAGCATCCAAATATTCCCCTCCCTTTATAGTGGACCCCATCCCACAACTGTTTTCCCTCTTACTTTGGACCCTGTAAATGAAAAACTTTTACATTGGACCACTAAAAGAATATGACAGAAAACTGAAGAACTTATCAAAGAAACCAGCCCAGGCTTAAAAACATACTTGAGGCTGAGGCCACTGTGGAGAAGATGAAGATGAAGACAAAGGAGGAGGAGGAGGAGGAGGAGAAAAAAAACAAAAAGCAGCAACCTGGACAATCGGAGACAATGGGGAAAATTCCTTTCTGACCCAAATACAATTGACAATTAATATTGGCCTACACAATGTCAGACTAAGAGGGTGGATGGGTACTCGCTCAGCTGCAACTGCTCCTGCCCTTTCCCTCCCAGGAAGGACTAGACTTCGAAGTTGGATAAATGAGACCTCTTTTCTTGAGGGCGTTTTCCCACTAAGCCTGCCTGGCTAATGGCCCAGTTTTGAACCTCTCATCCCCTTCTCCAGCCTTGACAATCCAGGGCCCTGCCCCCTTCCCATCCTAATAGAAGTGGAACTGCTCCTCTTTCATGGGATAAAGGAAGGTGAAAATTGCTGCAGAACAAATTTCAGTTATTTTTAGGGAGTTCCTTTATTGGATACCTTCAAAATCCAGCCAAACAAACATCTGCCTGTGATGCCATAGTATAGGGCATCCTGCTGTGCCTTGGAACCAGAGACACTATGAGTCTTGGTTCCATAATGTCATTATGGAACACTATGAGTCTCTGGTTCCATAATGTCATTTAATCTTTCAGTTCTTCCTTCCTTTTTTTTTTTTAAAGTGGTGTCACCATTGAATATAAATGTTTGAACATTCTGTTGTCTATAGTGAGAAGCTGTGGCATTAACTATTGTTCCTGTGATAGATGCATAAACTTTGTTGTATGCATATAAAATATTTTGGCATTGTTCCTTTCCTTACCACAAAGGTCATGATCTTATAGATTAATTGATTATTTCGCATTTTGCGAGGAAGGATTTGCAATATTTTCTTAGAGTATAGGTACATATGTTGCTATTATTCAAATGATGAGTGATGGAATGAGACTCCTGACTGTCAGGGCCAGAGGGTGTGAGAAGGTCATAGGAAATGGGTCACTCTGTTATGACCTATTGTGCACTTGGCTGAAATAACCAAAGCTGCCACTGTCAGAGACAGGATGCTGGTCTAGATGAAACATTGGTCTGATTAAGTATGGTGCTTCTTATGTTGTTGTGAGGATTAGAGCTGAAATTGGTATCTGCAGCAAATATTATATCTCATAAATCAGGGGTGTAGCTACTATAGGGCCAGGCTGGATATTTTTCCCTGGGCCCATGCTGACTGGGGGCCCATCCCTATAGAAGCTAAGTGCCCTACTAGTGTGAGTGTTTGTTTTTTAAAAAAATAAATAAATCTGCCCCTGATCTGGTCCCGGCTGTCGTAGGCCCCTCCCGGGCTGGAAGCAGGCTTGTGGCCTTAACCTCACCCCCTGATGCCCGCATCCCCGGCCTGCCCTTGGCTTCATGCGATGCACAGGGAAAAAGCAAAGTTTTGCATGACTGAGAATGCGCTGACATTTTCCTCGCATCTGCAGATGAGCAGCATGAGGTGCAGGACAGTCTGAGCCAGGAGTGGGACCAGGAGTGGCGCAGAGGAGCACATGGTGGTGTGTCTGGTCGAGCCACGGCCCAGGGAAGTCACCCAGTGAGCACCTGTGGACTGAGGGGGGCTCGAGGCCAGAGACTCAGAACTGCCCACGGAGGAGAAGGACCCATTGACCCCACTGTGCTGCTCCCTTCCTAGGGGGAGTGAGTGAGTCCCAACAATCCTTCCAGCTCTCTCTCTATCAGAGGGAGAGGACTCAGCATCAGCACCAGAGCAGCAGCAGTGGAGGGTACAGTGGCACGCATGGCCTTACGAGTGCCTCACTAAGTGTGCAGTTGCAGTAAGGGCCTCTGAGGAGGAGATGACCAGCCAGGTCCCAGAGGGATGGGAAGTCAGGGAACCCGACCTGATGATGTTACAATAGACCAACAGATGGTACTGTAGGTGAGGTCCACATCACCCCATGCTTGCTCAGCCTCAGATTCAGGATCAGCTGCAGGTCGTGGGTTGTCGTGGGTTGGTTAATCGTTACAGGGTTTCCCCCCAACCCCTATGATGGTGGCATCATCACTGGCGTGTGTGGTGGTGCTGGATTGTCCCAGGCCCCAGCGCAGAGATGTCTTTCCATTGTGCAGCATGTCCAGTTGCATTGGAGCACCCGGAGGTTGTGGGACTGGGGGGTGAGGGTTGGAGGTGTTCATCTGGAACATGGGTGAGGGGCAGGGGTTATGGGGCAGCAAGACATCAAGAGGGTGGTGGAAACCCTGGGTAGGTGGGGGAGGGGCTGGGGTTATGGAGCAGTAGGAAGTTGAGGGGGTGAGGGTGACACTGAAGTAGCTGAGTACACACTTTCTTTGCCCTGTAGGTTTTTATTTAATAAATAAATCTTTTATTTAATACATACGTAAGACAGTTTTATGCAATAAAGACACTGAGGGAAGGAGGCAGTGGGACAGGGAAGAGAATGGTGACAAGGGGGGTGGGGGGGGAAGGGAGTTTATTTCTTGTCCCTGTGCCCATTCCAACCTAGCTATTCCCCTGTAATAAATTTACTCTCAGATCGGACAAAGAGCCTATTCAGTCTCACTTCCCCAAATACCTAGTTCAGATATTTTGGTTTGGTTATTTTGGTTCAGTCATTTTGATATTTTGGTTACTTCATTTTGGCATTATTGTGTTTGTGCAATAGCCGAAATGAAGTAAGCAGAATTCTGAACTTGCCAAAACAGCCAAACCAAAATAACCAGATCAGCTGAAATAAGAATATCCATGTTGGTTGCAGATATAATTTGGATACTTGGACTTTACCTACCCCAAATTGTGCATTATCCATAGATAAAATATCTACTATTTGTTTCATCTCTAGCATGGATCAAAACTGACAGTTGTTGAAAACTTCTGTGCTAAACATAAGGTAAAAAGTGAATATTTATAAAGGAAAGAATAATTCTATAGGCACTATTGTAGTTCATTCATAGAATACAAAACTAACAGGGATTCTGCTGAGTAGAACATAAGTCCTTAGTGTCTGCTACTTCTATGGTGATTATACTATTGATGAAATACTTGACAACTTTTCCATTCTGCTCCTTAGATGTACTTCCCAGGACCTTGGTTATCTCTCTTGAATAGATTAATACTACAAGGGTGAGAGTGAATTTCTTTTCATGGATTTAGAAGCTCTGGTTGCTCCCTTTGACAGTAGCTAAAGAGGACTCTCATTCACCTAACTATCAGAATGTGAGCTTCTTTCTGTGTCACTAATGGCATTACTGTTTCAAGATGAAAGTCAAATTGATCGTTTGGTATTAACTGAGAGGGTGCATAACTAAGCCACTTAGTGAGAAAAATATTTAAATCTGAAACACATTAAGTACATTTTGCTTCAAAGTTTTCCGTATGGTATATGTAAATACGACTTCCTTTAAGGGCTCATCTTAAATGAACAGGACTCTTTAAATATTAAACTGCAAGGCGTTACCTTCAAATAACATCAGCATTTGAGTTCAACATAATACATGGAGAATCTGAATTTTGACACCATGGGTAAAAATAAACATGCAATCGATGCACCAGCTACATGTTGTGGGAGTGGGAGCCGGCCCTGGTAGGGTCAGATCATGGCACAAATCAAGCATGTGCCTGACCGGGCTGACCAGTGAGCCCTCCCCTACCCCCAGAGCCCTGTTCCCATCATGATGTGCACCCAAGTGGGGAAGGAGACACTAATAAATGTGGTGCCCCACTATGTACCACGTTGGCCCAGCTGGGTGGCACTGAGCCCAGACTGTGGACCCAGGATCTTCTGGGGAACCAGATCTGGGCCAGCTGTTTCCCAGGCCTCGACAGCAATGGGCCCACATCTGGCAGCCCTGTAATAGACATGGCGGTGTGTTTCTGTCCCAGGCAGACCATAGCAAGCTATAGAGGGCCCCCATCAAGTCTATTATCACCTCATCTGTGAAGGAAATTTTATGGAATATTTAGCCTAATGTAAAATAAAAAACTACTACCTGCTTCACTTCAGTTAAATAAGTACCTGAGTTGAAAATCCTGATCTCCTACCACAGATGGATAAAGTTACTGAAAGAGTAATCTCATTAATCTTGGCTTTTGTTCTATTGGGATACATTTTCATGATCATGGGTATTAATCTGGAGTAATTGAGATGGATTAACAAGTTTCTTCCAGGCGTGGTCTACAGTGAGAACCAGAAACAAACTTGTTCTTCCTTTTTCTTACTTTCTCTAATTTTACATGCATTTTGGCCACTTTTACACGTGACAAAAATTGATTCTTATAAGTGCTTGAGATAATACTGGGTGTTATAAATACTCGAGCTTTGTAATCTGTGAATGCACTATTCCCCTTTTATGCAGTGAGATCTCAGAGCCTTGTAAGAACCACCAGATGTGATTCTTTTACAAGGCTGTGAGATATTGCTGCATAAAAGGGTGCCACTGTCACGGTTTTGGGGGTCCACTACCCCACTTCCTGGGTTGGGTGACTCAATTTCCCTCACTTGCAGCCCACCTGAACCAGTTCTCTCTCTGGCTGATTCAGTCCTGCAAAGGGGATAATTCTGTTGTCTCCCAAACTCCCAGAGACTCCCTGTTTAGTCTCTTTCTATCTGGGTTCGCACGTGCTTGAGGGCACAAGTACTCAGATTGTATCCCCAGTGCTAGACAACAGACACGTCTTAGTAAAGAAGAAAGTTTATTCATTACATAAGCAAAGATAGTTTGACACAGAGTGGCTAATAAAGCAAACAAAATAACACATTCCTAATCTGTACTGCGTGCATCCCTAGATAAATCTTACCCCACAAAAGTCCATTCTCAACCAGTGATGTAACATGGTTGGGTACCAACCTTAAGTTGGTTAGAATCAAAGTTCTTTCTCTCAATCCATAGTTACAGCAGTCTGGCTGGCAGACTGACTCTTGCCCTCCCAGCTGAGATCCTAGACTCAGCGAGTCAGTGGTTGAATTGAATTTCAATTGTCTCTCAATAGCAAAGATCTTCTCTTAAATACCTTTGCAGTCTCTTTGTTTGATTTCCCACCTCAGAGGGCTCTGTGTTAATCAGGCAGGAAGTGATTCATTTGAAACTCAAAAAGGTGTCTGTCTGCTTCAGCGGAGGCGCCAGCCTTCCTCAATCAACATTCGGCATAACTTTGTCTCTCTCCATTGCATGAAGTGAGTTTCCCTCTTGGCTTTTCCATTACATGTTTACATGAAGTGAGTTTGCAGTTCTCACCTTTTGCATTGCATACATGTTTAACCTTTAGTTTTACATATTTGTTAGACCTGTAGTCTACATGTACCCCAGTATCGCCTTGTGACAGCTCCCCCCCTTCAAAAACATGTGGAGGATGCAGAACCCAACCTGTATCCGGAACATGTTGAAGTGGTTGGTGTGTTGTGTTGTGTTGGTGGGAATCAAGATATGCCCCCCACACCTCATTTCTCTTTGCTCGATTCATGTTCGAGTTATACATGTGGTGCTTGAAACACTCAGTTAGCCTCAAAGGGCTGTAATGTTCACTTGTTTTTAATCATTGCACAATGGAGTGATCATCAGGATTCCCTCTTTCTGGGTTCACTGTCTTGTAGGGGTATACACTGAGATGTATATGTCCCTGTGCCCCGTGTTGCATGTGGGGTTCCCCTTGCACATAACCTTCGAGGTACATCAGTATGGGTGAGCTGGGGAAGGCGCTACTGAACCCAGGGGGTTGCAGGCAGGCCAAGAGGTTGGGGATTCTACCTTAAGAGAAGGTGAGAAGGTGCTGACTAAAACACAAGCAGATTTCATGTCAGACCTAGCTAAGCAGGAAACCTTACCTGGTATGGATGGAGAAGGGACAGGTGTCTTTTTCCCAGGGACAAAAATGCAGCAAATGGAATCAAAAACCCAGCCTGTAGTCGTAAAGAGACAGGAGCATGATTCTAAGGGAGACATTGCAGCTTATGCTAAAGGTGAAAAAATTCAGGAGACAGTGTAAGACCCTGAGGGGAATTGTGTTGTTCCCAAGACACAAAGGGTAAAACAGCTTCCTGATAAGAATGGTCAAGGGGAATGCAGCTCAGACACAAAGCTCACATGGCCCACAGGGCAAGGATGGCTTGTAGAGAGGGGAGTAGAGGAAACGGTCAATAGTCCCTGTGTACTTTACTCCCAGAAAGACACAGAGGCTACCACAGAGCAAGAATGTCATGGAGGGGTGTCTGGAATAAAACTTGAGGGTTCTCACACCCAATTCATGAAGTCAGACTCCAAGGAAGGAGAAATACCCACTTGTACAGACCCAGGGGATCCTGGGGAAACACAAACAATTTGGGAGCAGGGCACAAGAAATTCTGGGGACAATAACATCTTGAGAGAAGCAACTTGTAGGTCGGTGACTGAATTGAATGCCACCAGTAATGGGCCATTCAAAATGCAGAATAACACAGAAAATGGGATGGGAGTAGGAGACATTTGCCCCAAGGTACAAACCAAGCACACATTCTCTCTTTCTGCCTCTGTAAGATATTGTACAACTGGAAAAGTTGCAGCTATGGAACTGAGCAATGCAAAAGGTTTGATACTTAATGCATACACTCTCTGTTATTTTCTACTGCTAATTCTGATCTACAGCCCGGATAGCCCAGGTAGATAAGACAAAGAAGTTATGACATGGGGAAAAGACATAAGGTCAATGAGAAAGATGCTACCATATCATTTGGGAACCTGGCCAAATTTTGTAACTAGGGAACAAAGGATGTTAATATGGCATTGCCACCCATTTGTCACAGTCTTGTATAAAAACCTAAGAATCCCATCACCCATACTGATGTACCTTAAAGGTTATGTGCAAGGGGAACCCCACATGCAATATGGGGCAGAGGGACATAGACACCTCAGTGTATACCCCTACAAAAGAGTGAACCCAGAAAGAGTGAGGCCTGAGGATCACTCACCTCTGACATGGCTCAATAATGTTAAAGACTCCAACTCCAAACTGCTGGGATGGAGCTTGTTTTTTTCAGGAATTTGACGTGAGAAGTGAACACATAAAAGGTAAATAGAACAGGGTAGTGGATGTGCTATCACACAGGGACACTTCAGCCCCATCATGTTACGGGACACTGTCATGCCCACTCCACAGGATCTGGAAGGGGGGAGCTGTCACAAAGAGATACTGGACTATAGGTCTAACAAATATTCAAAGCTAAAGGTTAAACATGTATGTAATGTTCAAACTGAGAACTGGAAGCTCACTTTATGTAATCATGTAATGGAAAAGCTTCTCCAGGCAGGAAAATCACACAAAGGGATTGCAATGCAAAGGTATTTAAGGGAAGATTTTTGCTATCAATAGAGACAACTGGAATTAAATTCAACCACTGACTCACTGAGTCTAGGATCGCAGCTGGCTGGGGGGGGGGGCAGGAGTCAGCCAGACTGCTGGAACTATGGACTGAGAGAAAGAACTTTGATTCTAACCAACTTAAGGCTGGTACCCAAACACGCTACATCACTGGTTGAGAATGGAGTTTTGTAGGGTAAGATTTATCTAGGGTTGCACAGAGTACAGATTAGGAATGCGTTATTTTGTTTACTTTATTAGCCACTCTGGGTCAAACTATCTTTGTTTATGTAATCAATAAATTTTCTTCTTTACTAAGAAGTGTCTGTTGTCTGGCATTGGGGACACAATCTGAGAACTCCTGCCCTCAAGCATGTGTGAACCCAGATAGAGAGAGGGTGTAAACGGGAAGTGTCTGGGAGTCTCAGAGACAAAAGGATTGTCCCCCTTTGCAGGACTGAATCAGCCAGAGAGAGAACTTGTTCAGGTAGGCTGCAAGTGAGGGAAATTGAGTCACCCAACCCAGAAAGGTGAGGTAGTGGACCCCAAAACCGTGACAGCATGTTCACACATTACAAAATTCCAGCATTTTTAACACCTGATATTATCTTGAACACTCATGAGAACCCATTTTTGTCATGTGTAAAAGTGGCCTTACCTCCTCAGAATTCTGGAACATGTCCTATGATTCCTTCTTCTGACAGCATTGTCCATGGAGTTTATATTTATATGTATTTGTTTGTTTATTTTATCATACTTTTATGCCACATGTGAGTTCACAGAGAAGTGCTAAAATCAGGAAGAGATGGTGCATATTGGGAAGTGGGAGGACTAAGGGGAGAAAAACAAACAGCACCTACCCCATCCCATTTTCTTTTGTTTTCCCTACTATCCTCACAGGAAGGGGGAGGGGGAGTTAGGGGCCTAGTAACCTGAAATAAGTAGCCCATGAGAACAATCTCTTTGACAGTTTGGGGCAGGTAAAGGAATTTCCCCCTTGCTGTGGCTGGCTATTTGTCAGCAGGGGGGTTGTTTCACCTTTCCCACAGATCCTGCACCTCCTTTTCATTTTGCTGTTTGTCCGTGAGTGTGTGTGTGTGTGTGTAAGCTCTGGGGCTGTTGTTTTTAAGGTTAAACCTAACTGTAGCAACCAAACACCTAGTCCAGTGTGCAAGTTAAATGGTACAGGTGTACAGTTCGTTTTTGTTTTGTTTATCTACTAAAACGAATGCAGCCCCATTTGTTTTAGTAGCTATGAAATGAAAACAAATAAATTAGGAAATTAATGGCCCTTTTTACATGAGATGGTACTACTCCATGCCCATGCACGCAAATCTGCGTGGGCATGAGCGGTACCATCACATGTAAATCCCGTGGTCGGTGAGTGGGGGTGAATGCACACTCCCACAAAACACGCATCCCCACTCACCCACCCCAACCCCACATAGAGAAACCAGGGGAAATGGAGGTTGCTCCATGGCTGCGGATGCTGGTGTGTGTGCATGCACCTGTGTGTATTTGCACCCATGCAGTGCACACACCCACACAGCCACGACGCATGTAAAAAGGGCCAATGAAAACAAGAACAAATGAACTTTTAAAAATAAAAACAAAAGGAGAAACAAAAGCAAATGAAGTTTTTTTTGCACACCCGTGTTTCCTGCTGCTCCTCTGTCCACGTCTTGCGGCTGCTGCTCCTGATATCCAAATGTGTGTGTCTCACACATATCACCTGCCCCCCTGGGGTGATCTATGCAACTTGACACTCGGCCACATTTTGGGGTGTCTGCCCATGCTGAAGCCAGTGCCTGTTGCTCCTCTGCCCTTCTGCTACTGCTGCTGCCAGTCTGTGTGATGGTTGTGTATGTTTCTATCTCATATCTTCTTCCCCATAGGGCAGAAGAACTTCTGACGATCTCCGTCTGGCATTGGACCAGGGTCGTCAGAGCTTCCTGGTCATGCTAGACCTTTTGGATGCGTTCGACACAGTCAATCATGAGGTGTTGGTGACTCGCCTGCTGGACCATGCCGGGATTGGCAGGATGGTCTTGGACTGGTTTAGTTCATTCCTGGCCAGGAGAACTCACCGGGTGGTCTTGGGGGAGTGTACGTCTTCTCTCCGGGACATCATGTGTGGAGTCCCGCAGGGTGCTATTCTGTCCCCCTCTTGTTTAACATCTATATGCAGCTGTTAGGGGAGATCGTGAGAGGGTTTTAGGGTATGCAGTGTCATCAGTATGCTGATGACACTCAGCTCTACCTCTCTTTTTCCATCGACCAAGGCCATGCAGAGTCTTTATTTTCCCACTGCTGTGGGGGCTTGGATGAGGTTGACCCATCTGCAACTGAATCCTGACAAGATGGAGGTGATGTTGGTGGGTGAGGGCCTGGGGGGCCTGGGAGTGATTGAATCTCCTCTTGTTGAGGGGTGGAGGGTTCGCCCTCCCATGGTCTCGCAGGTAAGGAGTCTGGGTGTGCTCCTCGAGTCGATTCACGGCTCAACCTAGAATCTCAGCTTGTGGCCATGGCGGGGAGTGCATTTTGGCAGTTACATCTTGTCCGGCGGCTTCGGCTGTATCTCTCAGACTCTGACCTCGCCACTGTCATCCATGCCTTCATCACCTTGAGGCTGGATTACTGCAATGTGCTCTATGTGGGGCTGCCCAAAAAACTGGTCCGGAGGCTGCAGCTGGTGCAGAATGCCGCGGCCTGTCTCCTTACTGGGGTGGGCCACAGGGATCACATGACACCTGTGCTCAGGCCCTGCACTGGCTGCCTATAAAGGACCGGACTAGGTTCAAAGTGCTGGTTTTGACCTTCAAAGCCCTTCACAGCCTGGGCCCTGCCTATCTGTGGGATTGCCTCACTCCCCATGTGCTCGTGTGACCCCTGAGATTGTCCGTGGGGACCTTTTTGGAGGTTCCCCTGGCAAGACAGGTGGTCACTGATGTGAGATTTTTTTCAGTGGCTGCCCCTGTGCTGTGGAATTCACTCCCAGAGGAGGCGTGGTTGGCCCCCACCTTCCTGTCGTTTCGATGTTTGTGTAAGACCTGGCTGTTCCACCAGGCTTTTGGCGAGGGGGGGGGAATAGGGGAGGTAGGTTTGGGAGGGAGGGTGAGTTTTTATGATTTGTTTTAAAATTTGTTGGTTTATTTTTAAATGTTTTATTGTTAAATTTGTTTGTGTTGTTCGCCGCCCTGAGCTGCCTTTGGGCAGGAGGGGCAGGATTATATAAGTTTAAAATAAATAAATTAAATAAATAAAACTTCAACTGTGTAAGTTGAAGTCCAACATACTTTGGACAGAATGTTACCTTTGCTAGTCCCTGCTGCTTCTCACTACCCATCTATGGTCTACCAGTCCCTGTCTGATAGTCTGCCTCCTGGGAGCATTCTGTGCCACTTGAAGCCTTGACAGACTCGGGGGCATCACTGTCTCCTCCTATGCTAGTGACTCGAGTGCCTGGTGCCGACTGCCTGCCAGTGTCTTCTTTGTCCTCTCCCCACCTACTGTCTGATGTTTCTGTCCCCCTGGGACGGTCTGTGCAAGTTTGGGGAAGGGCAAGTGTCATAATAGGACAGTAAACCTCTGTATAAAGGCATGAAAGACCTGCCAAGTGATTCCCACTGATTTCAATCAGAAAAAACATATAAAGTGAAAATGAATGAGTTTTAAACAAAACAAAATCAAATTAATTTTTTGGAAATGAAAATGGAAGGGGAAATGAATGAACTTGTAAAAATATAAATGAAAGGGGAAACAAAAACAAATGAGGTCCCTTCTGCAGACCTTTATTAAATGGATATTTCAGAGCACTGGTAATAGTTAACCTGTCCCATCGTGACAAGTTGTGACTGGTAGGCTTTTAACTCAGTGGCTTTGTCTCCAGAGAGTTGTTTGGGGGGGAAGCTCCTTCCTTAGGTTGGACAGCTTGGGACAGGGGATTGCCTCCTTCCTTCCTTCCTTCCTTACTGGGAACAAAGGGATGGTGGCCTGTGGATGACGGCAGGTCCTAGAGCTGAAGCGGCAACTCCTGTTTCCACCCTGCTTTTTCATTCCACCATTTCGGAATTTCCCGTGACTTTCTGCAGCTTTTCTGACAGCACTCCGCAAATCGGAACAATATTGGAAACTGTTGCAACAAACATTGTTCCACTACTTCGCAGTGCCGATGGAAATCGCAGAAGATTGAAACTGTTGGAATAAACATTGTTCTGCTATTTCTGCAGGCGGCAAAAGTAGTGGAATGAAAGTAGCAGAATGAATGTCTCTATTGCACCATGCTGCTCATTGCAGAAGAATTTTTTCTGTCAGAAAAAGCTACCACAGCGACTTGCCGTTTCAGCCCTAGTCCACAAGGCTAGATGCAGGGCTCTTGCACTATAACAGTGCTCTGGGTGGAGAATGACTGATCCCTGGGTGAGCCTGCTCGGGCTGTCTCCTGTGTTACACTGGACCTTGTTGGCTGAATACCTGTTGTGATTAATTTAATATGCATAAATGGTTGCTGCCTTTTATCCCCAAATCCTGGGTGTCACCTCATTTGTCTCATCCCTGGGGGTACAATTAGTTTCAGCTCTACTCAGCAGTTCAGTTGGTGTTTATGCAGGTACAGATTGGCCCATTTGTGTTGCCCAATGCAGGGGTAAGGAGAAAAATCTATGATCAAAGGGCCAAAGGCATGAGGCAATGATGTACAGAATACCAAATTCAGGATTTCACAAAATAAAGAAACACTGAATACCAAAGTTTAGAATATCATAGTACCAAATAAACTGACAAAGTAACAAAGGAGTGAATATCAAAATGACAAATACTGAAGTGACAGACTTTGCAACGGTGAAAATTGTAATTCAGGTATTCATTTCTGAAAAGCAAATACCCAGACTCATTCTACAAATATATATCTGCTCTGCTGTTAGGCACTTCTCTATCTGGCATTTGACTGAATCAACAGGGAGCTTTTGTTCCATGTAACTGAAAGTTGATTATGCATTTATTGCAGTGGTGAGTATTCCACAAGGTCATGAGAGTTTTTTAGCACAAAAATTAAAAAAGAATAGGAAACGGAGAAGGAACTTTCCAATAGTGCTGTTCTTTTGAAAGGACGATCAGTATAGTTTGGGTCTAGAAATTATTTTAATATTATTTATATAGCATCTTCAGTGTACAAAGTCCTTTGCGATCTTTTTCCAATTCATCCTCACAACACTCCTGTGAGACACTTCACTATTCTCATTTTACATATGTGGAACTGAGGTTGAGAGATAGTTGCCCTTTTTACATGGGTGGCGCCCACATGTGAACACCGAGGAATCTGGGTGTTCCTGCGTGGGCGCTGCCAATGTACATGGTGCAGCAGGCAGGTAGGGGGTGGGTTGGCATGCATGCATAATCCCATGGAACATGCATGCACACCCACCTCAACTCACCACCCACGCAGGGAGAAAATGGCAAAAACGACCGTTGCTCCATGCGTGGGTGATGGATGGAGGTGGGTGGAGATTGGTGAGCACTGGTGTGCTCCCATCTGCACCTTCCCCCAACCCCACCCCACTGCACACACTGACCCTCTCCTCCCCCCGCGGCCCCTCTAAAAAGGGCCATTGAGTTGCCCAAGGCCACCAAAGTGAGTTCATGGCAAAGATCTGAGATGAACTCTAGTATTCTACATTCAACATTTGATGCAGTAAACTACACTGACTCTCATGGATGTGATGTTATGTACAGTTTCAGTGTTAGTAAATAGTACTATTAGTGTGATCATCTGAGTAGGTAGTACTGGGACTAGCAAGATAAAGGTGTTGGACTTTGATCTGGGAATCAGGGTTCAAATCCTGTTTTAGCCATGAATTCACTCAATGGCCTTGGGCAAGTCACTTTTTGCCAGCCTTAGTTCCACATTTGTAAAACTGGAATAATAATGACCTACCTCATTGGGCTGTTGTGAAAGTGAATGAGATAAGGATAGTGGCCGAAGGGCACTGCCAAAGGGCGAAGAACTGTTGGCATGCCATTATTGGGCAGTTGTGGCGGTGGCAGCCAGCCCTCTTTGACTGCCACTGACCATCCCTGCAGTTCACCTGGAGTCTGCTGCCGCCGCCGTTTCTTACTACAGAAGCTGTGGTTGCTGCCACTGCTGCTGCTGCTGCTCCCAGACCCCTAACCCCGGGCTCAGTGAGGAGCCATGTTGCCCAGCCCCCCCAGGTACTATCTTTCCCCTCCTATGCTTGGAGGAGGGAGGTGGGGCTAGGGCGCACAGCTAGAACTTTTAGGTCCGGCCCCGACCAAAAGCAGCCTTCCACCCAGCGGGTGCCATAGACACACGCAGCAGGTAGTACGTCTAAGGGCTGCACAAAAGTGACCCTTAACGGAACTGATAGGGCTGGGGGGGGCTTCTAGTTTTGGTTTATTTTAAGGGGATTAGGGGGGATGGGGTGTTTCCTTTATGAGGAAGGGGGGCAAAGGGACTGGGTTAGGGAGGGGGCTACCCCCCTCGGTGTGAGAGAGGGAAAGTCCATGGGGGGAGTTTGACTACCCTCCAGTGGCAGAGGAGGGTAGGGGGTATGGGAAGTGGGGGGGGGGTTGAGGGGGCAGATTTGGCCTCCCGGTGAGACAGGGGCATTATCCCAAATAACGGGGAGGGAGACACAGGGAGAGGGGATGGGGATGCGGAGGGATATTTTGGGAGAGGGGACAGGGAATGGGGGGGAAGGGGATCTCCATAGCTACCTGGATGGGACAGCCAGGGAGGGGGGACCAGGGAGGTCAGCCAGGGGTGAGGATGGGCGCGGCAATTGGGGTTGTGACAGATTGGGGGAGATATGGTCTCAGGGGGAGGGAAATGAGATCGGTGAGGCGGGATAAATGCCTACTGCATATCCCACTCACCTCTCCCCTAGCAGTAGAGCAGGTAGGACTCTGTCAGGGGGTCCCCAACCCGGTGGTGGTGCTGTTAAATGTGAGGTCAGTGGCGAATAAAGCAACGACAGTCCAGGAGGTAATCCTGGACTGTGTCGCTGATCTCGCGTGTATCATGGAAACCTGGATGGACAATAAATCGGGGTCTATCTTGGCTGATCTTGTTCCAGCCGGGTATTCCGTGCAGCACCAGCCACGGTTAGAGGGACAGGGGGGCAGTGTAGCTATGATTTTTAAAGAGGGTTGGTCTGTGAGGAGGTATCCAGTGCGATCCATAGTGGGCATTGAAGGTCTCCATCTTGTGTTCGATTTGGTGGGGGACAGTTTGGGAGTGCTGCTGGTATACCGTGCACCTACCAGTACGGTGGCCTCCCTGCATGCTCTGGCAGAGGCTGTGTCGGAGGTAGTGTTGTGGTACCCAAAGACAATAGTCTTGGGGGACCTCAACATTCATGCCAACGTGATACTCAGGGGAGACGAACAAGAGTTCATGGCCGCTATGGCAACCATGGGCCTGTCCCAGAGGGTCAACAGCCTGACACATTTTGGAGGACATATCTTGGACCTTATGCTTTGCACTGGCCTTGAAGCAGGTGCTTCGTTAATGGGAGAGATATCAGCTGTGCCCTTGTCATGGACGGATCATTACCTCCTGCAGACCTCCCTTCTAGCACACATCTGCCCCCGGAATGGTGTGGAACCTATTCGGATGGTCCGCCCCCGGAGGCTGTTGGACCCATTGCAGTTTCTAGAGTTACCCTCTGACCTTGACGACCATCTCATCGATGACCTTGTTAAGCTGTTGAACACCTTGCTGATGGAGGCTATCAACTGGACGGCTTCCAGGCGTCTGTTACCTAGACGGAGGCTCCTCAGATCTCAGTGGTTTTCTGAGGAGCTGCAGAGGCTGAAGAAATCTGGGCAATGGTTGGAGCGATGGTGGTAGCCATCGTTCTCGTGTTGAAGCCAACAGATTGCGGCATAGAGCTAGTTTACAAGCCTAAGCCGTGTCTATGCGAGTAGCAAAGAGGGAGTTCTTGGCTACCCTCATAGTGTCCACAAAATCCCATCTAGCGGATCTGTTCCGGGTTGTGTGGGGGCTGGTCAGTTGGGTCTCCCTCGACCCTGAAGTTGAGTCATCATCTGCCCGCTGTGATATGTTTGCAGATTATTTTGTGAATAAAATCGCTCGTATTCACCATGACTTCGATGCTTCACTTAATACAGTAGAGGAGATAGAGGTTGTAAAAGCTCTGTCATGTCCAATTTTGTGGGATCAATTTCAGTTGGTGACACCCGCTGACGTGGTGGAAGTTCTGGGGCGGTTCGGACCACCTCTTGTGAATTAGATCCGTGCCTGTCCTGGCTAGTTAAGAGCTGTCAGGAGACAATGGGTCATTGCCGGCCAGGGTGGTCAGTGCCTCCCTTTGGGAGAGCAGAGTGCCGAGCTGCTTCAAGGAGGCGGTGGTGCGGCATCTGCTCAAGAAACCATCGCTTGACGTTAGCTATCGGCCTGCCTCTAATCTTCCCTTTTTAAGGAAGGTTATTGAACAGGTAGTGGCTCAGCAGCTCCAGGGGCATCTTGACTGCGTCGGTTATCTTGATCCCTTTCAGTCTGGCTTCCATCCAGGTTATGGCACTGAGACCGCACTTGTGGCTTTGGTAGATGATCTCCGCCATAAGAAGGATCAGGGTTGATCGACCCTATTGATCCTGTTGGATCTTTCAGCAGCATTTGATACTGTTGACCATGAGATGTTGTTACGCGCCTGCGGGATAGTGTGATGGTGGGCGGGACTGTTTTCGAATGGTTCTACTCATTCCTCACTGGAAGAACTCAGCGGGTGGTGCTTGATGATTGTTTTTCATCTTACCAAGACTTCTCGTGTGGGGTTCTGAAGGGTTCTGTTTTGTCCCCTCTACTGTTCAACGTGTATATGCAGCTGCTCGACTAGGTGATTAGAGGGTTCGGGTCAGCTGTCATCAGTATGTGGATGACACCCAACTATATCTTTCACATGTCAGGGGCACAGCTCAAAGGGGCTCAAAGGGGCACGATCAAAGGGGCTTGCCCTTTGATCATGCCCTTCAGTCAGGCCAGGAGGTTGGGGAGGACAGGTTATTGATTGAAATATGTAATGTGAATTTTCTAATGGTAGAAGTTGTAAGAGGGTCTCCCTCTCCCTCCGGTGAGAAAGGGGTGGAGAGGGAGGATGTCCCCTGGTGGCAGCAGGGGATAGGAGAAAGTTTATTGTGATAGGTTCCCTGGTGTGAGCAGGGTTTAGGATGATGGGAGCTGATACCCGTAGAGGGGGTACTGTAAGTATTGTTAGATGTAATTATTAGTTATTGTAAAGTGGAAGGTGGGGTTTTTCTTTGTTACAATACTCAGTTTCCCCTGTGTGGGATAAAACCCAACATTGTTGTAGCATTGTATTGTTGTATTGGGTTTCCCCTGCATGGGAAAAAAAAACCCTGAATATTGTATTTAATATGATTGTGAGCCGCCTTGAGTCAAATTTGGTTGGGAGAGTGAGGGGTATAAATTAAAGGTTGATTGATTGATTGATTGATTGATCGATTTTCAACAGATACAGGCCCGGCTGTCTCAGTGCTTATCCGGTGTTTGGCAGCTGTGGGGGATTGGATGAGGGCTAACCAACTGCGATTGAATCCTGACAGGATGGAGGTGATGGTAGTGGGTAAGTGGGTGGAAGTGACAGCTTCCATGGTTGATGGGATCTGTCCTCCACTGACTTCCCAGGTATGGAGCCTGGAGGTGCTTCTCGACACGCAGCTCTGCATGGATCTCTGGGTGGAGCCTGTGGCAAGGAATGCCTTCTACCAGTTACATCTGATGCAGTGGCTTTGGTTCCTGGTTTCAGTTCCTGACCTGGCCACGATCATCCATGCTTTTATCACCTCTCGATTAGACAACTATAATGCGCTCTACATGGGGTTATCTATGGTGATGGCTTGGAAACTGCAGCTGGTGCAGAATGCGGCGGCCTGGCTCTTGGTGGGACTGGGCCGCCGGGAGCACATTACACCAGTGCTCCAGTCTCTGCACTGGTTGCCAATAGTCTTCCGCGTTTTATTCAAAGTGTTGGTTTTGACCTATAAAGCCTTCTACAGTCTGGGCCCTGTCTATTTGTGAGATCGCCTCACTCCCCGGGTCCTAGACCGGCCACTGCGGTCATCCAGGGGTGCCACATTGGAGGTTCCCTGAGTTTTCTGGGGGGCCACGCAGGATAGGGCATTCTCAGTGGCCGCGCCATGCCTTTGGAACTCTCTCCCAGTGGGGACCCATCTGGCCCCAGACCTCCCAGCTTTCCGAAGGAGTTGTAAGACTTGGCTGTTCTGTCAGGCATTTAGCGAGGGAGAGGGGTGAGGGGTGGGTAGGGGGTGGGGGTTGGTGAGGGAGGGGGTGGTTTTTATTTTTTTATTTTGTATTGATATTTTATGATATTTTATTGTATTTACTGTTGATGTTGTTAGCCACCCCGGGTTGCCTGTGGCAAGAGGGGCAGGGTGTAATTTTAAATAAATAAACAAATAAATAAATAAATAAAGCACTTTGGACACTGAAAGTATTGCACAAATGACAGATCATAATTAGTGCCAGCACAAGACCCTTCATTCACTTCACTGGGACTGACACCAGTTATTAGCGCAGGTGCTCTGCACCTGGAGGATCGTGCCCTATAACAAGAATGCTGTTTTGTCTTGATAGCAGTTATGGTCAAAAAGTACTCATCCTGTTTATGGCAATAATAAAACTTGTCCCTTGTGTCTAAGAGCATATGGTACTAATTTGATTTTTAAAACATCAAAATGATTTATCAGGACATTGTAACTCAGTGTAGTGCTAACCATGTGACAAAGAGGCAAAATGTAATTGCCATGAGTTTGCCATGCCTTTGCAGCTTGCTGCCAAAGACTAATAGGCTGCAAGTAGCAAAGTTCAGCCAAATATAATAAAATAAGGAAAATCACAAAAGAGAAAATTGGTCCCATAGGCACTGAAGGTTCATCTGGTTCATCAACCAAACTGAAAACTGAGAAGATCATTAGCACTTATGGCATATTTTTGTAGACAGTTCATTCTGCTGTCACTGAGCAACAGCCTAATACAAAGCACCACCTGGAAAACGGAATAGTGTAATGCTGGATCTGGGTACCTGCCAAAGAAGAGTCACTGCATTAACCAGTATGAGGATTTCAAACAAGTGACAAAATCTCTCTTCACAGGTTCCATGAATTTACAACAACAACAACAACAAAAAGGCTAACAAAAATGCCAAGAGATGAGTGAATGAACAAAGAACCAACTGAAAACTAGGAGCATATGATGCAGCTGTCATTCTTCTTTAATTCAGTTTGCACTTTTTGCAAACCTAATAATCCTCATCAACAGACCTGTCTCCTTTCACTCATCTTTGATTATAATAAAAGAACAGTCTGCTGTTGGAAGGTATCATTGCTTGTACGAATGATCATACTACACTATACTTTCTGTGTCTGCTGTCTATGTTTAAAGTCTGTAACATTATTATTATTATTATTATTAATAATAATAATAATAATAATAATAATAATAATAATTTATTTTAATGAAGACTTTACTACACTTAAGCATCAACCTGTCATTTCACACTGGATTATTGTAAGAAAATAAGAACTGCTATACTGGGTCAGACCAGTAGATCGTCACTCCCAGAATCTTGTCGCTGATGGTAGTCATCATCACATACTTCAGAAAAAAACAATCCATCCTTTGTCATACTTCCACGTAGGTTCCAGAAGTCAAAAGTTTAACACTACTCAACTAAGTTGGCTAAAAGTCCTTCATATCCCCATCCTCCATAAACTTTTATTTTATTTTATTTTATTTTATTTTATATTTAATTTTGTAACCTGCTTATATGATGGACCTTCACAAAATTCCATTGCAATGAATTCCATAGCTTAATTGTGCATTTTATTCCTTTTAATTTTTTTATACCTGTAGCCTGTAAATTATGCCAGTGTCTCCTAGTTCTAACATTACCAGAACGGATAAGTCGGAACTTCCTATTTACCTTCTCTGCATTAGGGGTGTGCATGTCATTTTTGTTATTAAAATAACGATTAAAAAAAATGTCATTTTTGTTATCATTATTGCAATAATGAAAACAACAATCAATAATAACAAAGATAACAAAAACGACAATGTCATTCTCATTGTCGTTATTATTAGCGTTGTGACAGTTGGGTTTTGTTTTGGATGGAAATGGAGAAGGGAAGAGGGAGGAGACATCTCAGAGCCCTAAACAAGGTTAAACTCTTGAACTGTGCCTGTAATGGGCGGGGCGAGCAGCTCATCAGTACCTGATGGATGTATTGCTGGCCAATGAGCAGCACAAGCAGGCCCCAGCAGTCTCATGGCACTTTGTGATTGCTCAGTGCATGCTGCCTCCCACAACCAATCAGGGGGGCTCTGGAGGAGGGCACTGCAACCCTTTATAATGGGAGGGTCAGGCTTTTTCTCCCTGTTCTGTGAGAGTTCTGTTTCTTAGGTTCAATTTACAGAAATGTGGTGCTTGCACACAAAAAATCCTCCCTAGCGCTCATTGTATTACCAATACTTTTCCTTCCTCATATCCTACATTTTACCTTCCGCCGTTCCCTGCCCCCCCCGTACATTATATATAGATAGGTAGTATAGATTAAATATAGATATGCATTATAGACATATTGATTAGATCAGAATAGTTATATAGATAATTGATTAGTTTTCTTTTTCCCTTCCTCTGTCTGCCTTCGATTTAGATAGATAAATAAAATGTTATTTGTTTAGCCAGCGGCCATAACAATCAAACACAAAAGAAAAAACAATACAACTCAATTAAAATAATTTCAACAGCATAAATACATAACTGTTGTCTAATTTTACAAACAATTTCGGGGGCAGGTAGACAAAGGGTCAGCTGACACCTTACCCTGTCCGGGTTTTGAGCGGTGCACTTAGCCCCTTATATAGCAATATAAATATATATATAGTCCTATTGACTTCTCCTACGACAGATAGCACACCTGACCCCCTAAATAACCACTACTGTGGTGCCACATTCACTAAAAAACTTGTCGGACGTGCATATCAATCCAAGTGAACCTGTATAGTATTCACCATAGATCTAGTCGGGAGTGCGTCTGTCGAACTGTCCAGTCCAGGTCAATACCTCAGGAGGCTACATATATAGCCGAGTGCCTAGTCAAATGGAATAACCAAGACGGGCTTATTAAAGGGCATACTGCCCCTATATTGCTTATCTTCATGCCCATAGACCCCGGGCCCTTAGGTCCGATTTAGATAGATATTAGTTGTGTAGATTATTATTATTATTATTATTATTAAACATTTATAAAGCGCCAGTAACAACCTGGCGCTGTACAGAACATATAATCAGCTGCGGTCCTTACCTGTGGCTTACAATCTAAAAGACAAGGAGGGGGAGACAAGGAGAGGGGACAGCGGGAGAGACATGGGAGAAGACAAACAAACATTCAGGCGGATGCGAAGTCTCAGGTGCGTGTACTTGGCTTGGTTACAAGGTGGTCGGTAGCAGCAGTCAGCAGAGGAGGGCTGACAGTAAGAGCAAGGGGAAAGACTAGAGGGCATTGGGAAAGGCAGCATGGAAAAGGTGGGTCTTGAGGAGGGATTTGAAGGAGCGGAGGGAGGAGGCAAGGCGGATGTCGGCAGGGAGGGAGTTCCAGGCATGCGGGGCAGCGAGGGAGAAGGGACGAAGGCGGTTGGGCGAGCAGGAGAAGCGAGGGAGAGCGAGGGAGGGGACAGCGGAAGAGCGGAGAGCGCGCGCAGGAGCGCGTAGGGCGATTAGGTCCGAGAGGTAAGGGGGAGCTTGGTCATGGAGCGATTTGAACGTGAAAACCAGGAGTTTGAACAGGATACGTTCAGGAAGGGGGAGCCAGTGAAGGGAGAGGAGGAGAGGCGTCACATGGTCGAAGCGACGGGCAGAGTGAATGACCTTGGCGGCAGAGTTTTGGATCGCCACAAGGGGGGACAGGTGGGAGCGAGGGAGGCCAGCAAGGAGGAGGTTGCAGTAGTCGAGGCGAGAGATAACCATGGCATGAACAAGGATTTTGGCCGAGGAGACAGATAGAAAGGGGCGAATGCGGGCAATGTTGAGGAGAGCGAATCGGCAGGATTTGGCCACAGAGTCAATGTAAGGTTTAAAGGAGAGGTGCGTGTCAAAAATGAAGCCCAAGCTGCGGGCACGGAGAACAGGACGGATGGTGACCCCATCAATGCAGACGGTCAGGTCAGAGGGAGAGGAGGGGGATGGAGGAAAAATGAGGAGTTCAGTCTTGGCCATGTTCAGTTTGAGTTGGCGTCGGGACATCCAGGCGGAGATATCAGAGAGGCAGTCGACGAGGCGTGAGCGGACAGAGGAGGAGAGAGAGGGGGTAGAGAGATAGAGTTGGGTGTCATCAGCATAGAGATGGTATTGGAACCCGTGGGAGGCAATAATTTCACCAAGGGACCGGGTGTAGATAGAGAAGAGGAGAGGGCCAAGGACAGAACCTTGGGGAACCCCAACCGAGAGGGGAAGGGAGGGGGAGGTCGACTCGGGGAGGGAGACATTAAAGGAGCGGTCAGAGAGGTAGGAGGAGAACCAGTCAAAGACAGAGCCACGGAAGCCCAAAGAGTAAAGCGAGTCCAAGAGGAGCGAGTGGTCGACAGTGTCAAAGGCAGCAGAGAGGTCAAGGAGGACAAGAACGGAGTAGTGGCGCTTCGATTTAGCGACAAGTAGATCATTGGTGATCTTGGCCAGGGCAGTTTCAGTAGAGTGGAGGGGGCGGAAGCCGGACTGGAGAGGGTCCAGGGAGGAGTTGGCAGAGAGGAGGTTCAGGCAGCGGGAGTAGACGACACGTTCCAGGAGCTTCGAAGCAAAGGGAAGGAGGGAGACCGGCCGGTAACTAGAGGGATCGAAAGGGTCCAGGGTAGGCTTTTTGAGGATGGGGGAGACAGTGGCATGTTTGAAGGCAGAGGGGAAGGAGCCTGTGGAAAGGGAGAGATTGACAACATGCAGAAGGGGGGGAGCGACAGTGGGAGCAATAGAGGTCAGGAGGCGGGAGGGGATCGGGTCAAGGGGGCAGGTGGAGGGGTTGGATGAAGAGAGAAGAGCAGAGATTTCCTGGAGAGAGGCAGGAGGGAAGGATGCGAGGAGGGAGGGGGGCGGGGGGCGGAGGGAGGCAATATCCCGACGGATCTTGTCAATCTTGGAGGTGAAGAACGACGCAAGATCCTGAGCAGCAAGGGAAGAGGGCGGAGGAGGGCAGGGGGGTTTGAGAAGGGAGTCGAAAGTAGAGAAAAGGCGGCGAGGGTCGCGGGAGAAAGATTCGATCCTAGAGGCATAATAGCGATGCCTAGCTAGGGAGATAGCCGAGGAGAGGGAGGAGAGGGAGAATTTGTAATGGAGGAAGTCAGGGAGGGAGCGGGATTTGCGCCAGAGGCGTTCGGCAGCCCGGGCGCAGGAGCGGAGGTAGCGGATGGCAGGGGTAAGCCAGGGGCGGGGGTCGAGGGGGCGGACGGGGCGAGCAGAGGGGGGGGCAAGAGAGTCAAGGGTCGAGGAGAGAGAAGCGTTGAGAGCAGAGACAGCAGAGTCAGGGGAGGAGGAGGCGAAAACGGGGGGGAGAAGGGGGGAAAGATGTGCGGCAAACTCCGAGGGAGTAAGGGCCTGCATATTGCGGAAGGGGCGCATAGAGGGGGAGGCGGAGGGGGGTCGGTGGGAAAGGCTGAAGGAGCCGAGGAAGTGATCAGAACTAGGGAAGGGGTCAAAGGAGAGGTCAGTTAGAGAACAGTTTCGAGTGAAGACGAGGTCGAGGGAATGGCCGTCAGTATGAGTGGGGGAGTCGGTCCAGAGTCGGAGATTAAAGGAGGAAGCGAGAGAGAGAAAGCGGGAAACAGAGGGGGCGGAGGGCGTGTCAACGTGAATGTTGAAATCACCAAGGATAAGAGTGGGGATATCATCGGAGAGGAAGAAGGTGAGCCAGGATTCAAAGTCCGGGAGGAAAGAGGAGAGGGAACCCGGGGGGCGGTAGATGACAGCAACCCGAAGGTGTAGAGGGGAGTATAAGCGCACAGAGTGGGCCTCAAAGGAAGGGAAGGAGGAGGAGGGGGGAGGGGAGAGGGTTTTGAATTGGCAGTGCTTAGCAAGGAGCAAGCCCACACCACCACCCAGGCCCTCAGGGCGGGGGCGGTGAGAGAACGACAGGCCCCCGGAGGATAGAGCAGCCGGGGTAACAGAGTTGGAGGGCGTGATCCAGGTTTCCGTAAGAGCCAGGAGTTGAAAGGGGCGAGAGAGGAAGAGATCGTGGATGAAGGGAGCTTTAGCCACGGACGAGCGGCAGTTCCAGAGGGAGCAGGAAAAAGGCAATTGGTGTTTGGGAAGGCAGGGGATGCGGATGAGGTTGGGGGATGGGGAACGGCCGGGTTTGCGGGGTGTGAGTCGTGCACTGGCCTCGTATTGGCCACAATGGTCTGTGGAACACCTGGGTGTCGCGGGTTTGGGCCTAGGGGGAATGGGTAAGGGGGGATGAGGGTGGGGAGGGGGGATGGGCGTGGGTGAGGATAAGGGGTAGGTTGGCTGGAGAAAGGCTGCTGGTGAAGGGAGAGGGAGAAGGAGGGGGTGCGTGAGAGAGGCTAGAAGGAGGGAGGTGATAGAGGGCGAGGAGGCAAGGGAGGTATAGGGAGGCATCATAGGTGTTACCTGTTCAGGTATCGGGGGGAAGCCAGGCCTGCAGGAGCCGCGTGCGCGCGGGTGCTGTCAGGGGGGTGGCCCCTCGCTGTCCTCGCTCCGGCCTCACAACGGCCACAAAACGGCCAGCGCCCTTTTGTCGCCGCCCTTCGGGCGCCGCCCAAGGGCTGCCGCCCGCTGGGGGCGGGCGTGCACCTTTGGCTTGTGGCTATGGGGTGGGGCCCTGCTCACCTGGAGGGGCTTTCTGGGCGCTGCAATGCCTGCTGGGGGCTTTCTGGGTGCTGCAATGCCTGCTGGGGGCTTCTGGGCGCTGCAATGCCTGCTGGGGGATTTCTGGGTGCTGCAATGCCTGCTGGGGCTTTCTGGGCGCGGGCGTGCACCTTTGGCTTGTAGCTATGGGGTGGGGCCCTGCTCACCTGGAGGGGCTTTCTGGGCGCTGCAATGCCTGCTGGGGGCTAGATAGATTTAGATAGATTTAGAGAGAGATTAGAGAGAGATTAAAAAATATATAGGTATTTAGACTAGTCTGTTTTATTATATATTAGGATTATAGGATAGGCATATTGTATAAACATAGGTTAGGTTTAAGTTATGTTTTGTATATATAATTAGATCATATAAAGTACAGTACAGTACAGTACAGTACAGTATATTTGACTGTGTGTGCTGTGCACTTGTGTGTACAAAATAGTACAATGAGAAAGGGAAGGAGTAGTTCAGCCTCTGGGGCAGGTGGCCATTTTAGAGGCCGTGGGCATGAGCGTGCATGTGGGGGAGTTGGCAAGCCCGCTGCCACTTGTGCCACTGCTCGAAGCCCACCACCCAAGCTAAAGAGACCTGATTTTTCCCCTCAAGGCAGCAGGTCTTATTTGGGAACAAGCAGTAGCAGAGATGGTGGGAAGGTAGGGAGCCCCAGCCTCCCTCTAGTAGCAATGGCATTGGAGGAGAGAGACAAGGGCAAGGGGTGTGTGTACAGCAGCAGCACTACACCCCACCCCCTCCTGAAGCACCAGCAGCATTTTTCCCTGGGAGCAGCAGCAGATAGTATGGGGAGTCACCGCAATGATGGTGTTGGGAGAAGCAATGATGGTGATGTGGGTGCTGTTGCTGGGAGTGGTGCAGGGGCACCCATCTCTCCTGGACAGCTTCACCCTTTGGCACTCCACTCACCCCCAGGGATTTGGAGGAGGACGTACTTGAGAGAATCCTTCCAAACCTTGGTTGTAGCAGCCCAGGTTTGTTGTCATTCTCTTCCTGTGCTTCAGCAAGTAGAAACAGGGCATCCGCTCCTCCCATGCTGCAAGGTAGTAGCAGCAGAAGCTTCAGCATGGGTGGTGTCATGCAGCTGGGCAGCAATGAGGGGACTGAGGAGGAGATGGTGGAGACTCCTGGTCATGATGCTTGTTTTTGGCCCCATTGGGGACAAAGGCAGCGGCTCCCAGAGGTGGCACAAAGGGTTCAGGGCACCTGTGTGGGATCAGATCAAAGAAGTGATTGCAGGTGACAGCAGCTGGGTGGCCTGCCTTCATTGTGGGAAGGTAGTGTTCCATGGGAATAAGAGGGGGAATTTAAGTAACAATGGCATGAATTCCCACCTGAGGACCTGGCATAGGGCTTTGCTGTTTCAAGAGACATCTGACAGTTTGGCCAGGAGAGGGTTCCCTGCTGCAATAAGCATAAGCAGCAGCAGACCTCTCTCCTCTGCTTATGGCAAGGGGAAGGAGGGACAGCAGCAGGTCCCATCTTGAACTCCTGGCAGCAGCGTCAGGCCACAATAGAAGATCTGGGGTATGGGCAGTTGTGGCGTGGCAGAGTGCATCATCCAGCAGCAATCAAGATCACCAGGTGGGTGGGGGAGATGATTGCCTTGGATGATCAACTTTTTAACATAGTAGAGGACCATGGATTCCACTGGCTGTTGGCACTGCTGGCAACCTAGTACCAGCTTCCATCATGCACCACTTTCAGCAGGCAAGTGGTGCCCTCCTTTTACCAGGCAACCAAGGAGTGGGTGAGGGAGCAACTGACCAGGGCAGGTGAGGCAGTTGTGCATTTTACAACAGGCATTTGGAGCAGCCGAAATGCACAACATGCCTACTTGGCCCTGACGGCTCACTGGTGGCAGCTGCAGGTGGTGGGAGGAGGAGCAGCAGGCGGAAGGGGCGAGGGGGCAGGGTATAAGTGGACCATGCTTCACACTCAGGTGTTTGACGAGACACACACTGCCGTCAACATAAGGGGAGCCTTGGATACGATGGTGGAGGGGTGGCTAAGGGAGGAAGCCCCATTCGTCTGGGGCTTCACTGTCAAAGATAATGCTGTGAACATGAAGAAGGCAGTGCTGTAAGGCAGGTTCCAGCATGTTCCCTATGCTGCCCACACCATTCAACTGGTGGTGAGGGATGCCCTGGGCATGGGAGAGAAGGCAGCAGATCACAGCAGCAGCCCCCTTACCCTGTTAATTGAGAAGGGCAGGAAGATTACAGGGTACTTTAACAAGAGCGTGAAGGGTGGTCACCTCTTGAGGGAGAAGCAGGTGGAACTGGGAATGCAGGAGGACTGTCTTGTGCAGGATGTCATCACCAGGTGGAACTCCATCTATAGCATGATGGAACGTCTGGTGGAGCAGAGGCGGGTCCTACATGAGGTAGCCTCAGAGGGGGAGATTGGGGTGGAGAGGCCACTAGGGAGGGTGGAGTGGACAATGATGGCTCAGGCTGTGCATGTCCTTAAGCCCTTTAAGGATGTGACTGAGAGCCTGAGCGCGATGATGGCCACCCGGAACCAGTTAACAACCACCCCGGTCCGAAGTCTCATCAGGAGGATGGATGGCTTCCTGAGGGACCAAGGTGGAGGAGAAGGAGGAGTGGCAGCTTGTACCAGAGGTGGTGGCCCTGGTACAAAAGTTGAAGGAGGGGCTGAGCAGGCAATTTGACCCTCTCATACACAAGGAGGTTTACGTACTCTCCACCATGCTGGACCCCAGGGTGAAGGCAAGTGTGGCAGCTCACATGGTAGAACTCACAGTGAGGAAGCATGCTCTGGTGGAGAGGGTGTGTGTAGGCAAGAGGGTAAGACAGCGGCAGCAACAGTAGCAGAGCAACCAGGAGGGGCAAAGTAGCAGCAGCACGTGGGCAGAGATACAGAGCACTCCCAGCAGCAGCAGCTCCTCAGCCTTCACCTGCCCCAAGTGGTCCACCCCAGGGCAGGCAATGTGGGCACATGCGGTTTAGGAGGAGGTTGGGAGCAGCAGAAGGAAGAGGGTGTAGGAGCCTGACACTGCAAAGCAGGCAGTGGCAAAATACCTTGAGGAGCCGGTGGTAGATCCCAGCAGTGATCCTCTTCTGTACAGGGCAGAGAAGGGGAAAATATAGTAGGCCCTGACCAGGGTGGCACAGGAACTAGTGTCCTGCCTACCAACCATTGTGTCCAGCAAACTGTTGTTATCAGTGGCGGGGGACATCATGAGTCCCCACCGTTCGAGGCTGGGTGCTGGGTTGGTGGAGCAGGTCCTGTTTCTGAAGGTCAACCTGTCGCTGCTGGGTTTCCCTGACATGGACCCCTAGCGAGGTTGGGTGCACACTTGAGAGAGAGAGAGAGAGAGAGAGAGAGAGAGAGGGGAGGGGGCTGCTAATAGAACGAGAGAGAGAGTGACATGCTCCCACCCATGCCGTCACCTGCCATACATGACGAGAGAGAGAGAGAGAGAGAGAGAGAGAGAGAGGCTCCCCACTGCTAGATAGAGAGAGGGGGTGGGGGTGGGGAGAGAGAGGTGCATCCTGATCAAGCATCCACCTGCCAGATCCAGAGAGAAAGCTCATCTGTGCTCATGCTCAATGCCCACATCCAACAGCAAACCCACCAGATTGAGATGGAAATAATACACAACATATGTGCCTGCCTGTTTGCCTCCCTGCACCTGCTACCACCTATTGCAATGATTGAACGAAGTGTGCCCAATCACACATTAATTATCTCTCTCTTTCTCCTATGTCCTGCTCTCCTTGGGGCAATCATTCAGGGGCTTCTCAAGGCTTCCCTCTCCTATAACTCACCACTCGGGGTCTTCCAAATGACTACCACCAACAGCAAAAAGTATCCAAGTATCATATGTCACCTCAACCTCCCAAGGCGGCCCTCCGTGGGGTGATCTATCTGACTGAAGAAGACACCCCACCACTCGGGGACTTCCCAAGACGGCCCCCCATGGGGAAATCTCTCTGCAACCTGAAGATGATGCCGTGCTGCTCGGAGGCTTCCAAATGACTACCACCAACAGTAAGCAAAACCTATCCAAGTATCATATGTCACCTCAGCTTCCCAAGGCGGCCCTCCGCGGGGCAATCTCTCTGTGAGCTGAAGATGCCCCACCACTTGGGGGTGATCTATATGCAAGCTGAAGATGCCCCATCACTTGGGGACTTCCCAAGGCTGCCCCCCATGGGACGATCTCTCTGCGAGAGATCTACATAATATACACCTACATAATATCATGCAATAATGGTGATGCTTCTACTCCTTCCTAGATCAATATCCATTCTCCCACACCAAGGTGGTGCTTCTACCTCTTTGCCTTTCTCCCACATACAACACCACCACCTGGGGTACTGTCTGCAAGTTGAGACCCTGACATCTGGGTGCTCCTGCTCCTGGTTGTGCCTGACTGCCCACCAGCGCCTGCCTGCTCACCAGCCTGCTCCTCCATTTCCACCTGCTGATACCCACTGCTGAAAGAGCCCCTCTCTCTGGCAGATCTCTCTCTGTTGTGGGATCAGGCCCCTCTCTCTGTTGTGGCCTGATCCTTGTCCCCACCTCTTGCTTCCTCTTCCCTTCTAGCTGCTATGCTTGTGTTCCTGACTGTGCTGCGGCTGGGGGGAGATGGCCGGGTAGCTCCAGTGAGCTGCGTCTGACCTTTGTGCTGGGTTGTACCAGGAGATCTGTAAGTTACCCCCCTTTTGTATGAACTCCCTGGACATTGTGGCCTGTGGCTTACCCTTATGGTGTGCTCTATCTCTCCTTTAGTGCAGGTGATGATTAATGAGAGGACCAGGGAGCAGGAGGAGGTGGTTCAGCTTCTCCTGCATGTCCTGCAGTGGTTGCACCAGTTGGACCATTCCCAGGTGGTCCAGGGTCGCCAGCCCTATTGAGGGAGGACACAGATCCCCTCCCAAACACTCTGTAGCCACTCTGTTTCTATGTTTGTTAGTTTCCTTAAGCCTGTTGCGCTTGGTGATTTTTTTATTAAAATATTTTCTGCATTGTCCCCCCTCCCCCCCTGGTGTCTGTGTTCTCCTTGCCTCTGGTGTTCTACTCTGTGTGGGCCATGTCTGGTTGGTGAGGGGTGGTTTTCTGACAGGGCATGGGTCTGTAGATGTATGTTTCCCCCCCTCCCCGTGAGTGTCCGTTGTATCTGTGTGTTTTCTGTGGCGTGGCATTTTGGCCCCTGTCTTCTTGGTCTTGCTCAGTCTTGCCTTCTTCATTGTTTACATAGGGTCCCATGCCTCACCCCCCCATGAGCCCTGGTGTCCTGTCCCCTCTTCCTTGTTGTTTGGGCAGGCATGCTGGGGGGGGTGCCTTTCCTTGGGGACCTTGGTGTTTCTGGCCTCCCCGTTCCCTTGCATGATGTGGGGCTCTGCCTGAGCCTTGTGCATCTCTGCCCCGTGCTTTGTGCATTGCTGCAGTATAGCTGCCAGGTTGTCATTGTTGGACAGTGCCTCTCCTCTTTGTGCCCTCCAGCCTTGCCACCTGCCTGTGCTTTGGTGGATGCCACTGTCACCTCTGAAGCCCTTTTCTGTGCATGGTGTTTTGGGGTTTGGGGGGTGCCATGGGTGGTTGTCCTAGCCAGGGGGGCTGGTGTGGCTCACACTCGATACAGGGATCCTCTTTTTGTTGTTGACACTGTGTTCTGTCCCAGCCCCCCACCCCCCTCCTGGTTCAGGTCCCCCTGCTCCCTTGCCCTGCTTGGTTCCCCTGTGTGCTTGTTTGGACTGTGGTAGGCGGGCAGGGTCTGGGGTTTTAGAGGTCTGTGGAGCAAGACTGTCTGGCCAGTGTCTTGACTTAGGATACTTCTTTGTATCACTTGACTTTCCAGCTCCCTCCTCCCCTGCCTGCTCAGAGTCTGGCAGTGTTGAGGCGGTGCCATGTGCCGCATCTTTGTTTGCCTTCACTTGGCCATGTTGTAATGTCACTCATATGGGTGTGGTTTTACCTCCCCGTGGTGTACAGCCTGTCCGTGTGAACGGTATGGATGTGTTCTTGGTGTGGCCCTGGGTGGATGAGTGCCCGATGGGTGGGTTGTGGATCATCCTCAGATGTCCCACAACCCCCGTGGCAGTGTCTGCGTGAATGTGTCCCTTCTCTGCACCAGTGGGTGTGCTCACCCGCCCACCTCCACTCACTGGGCCCATGATGGCAACTGTGTAAAAAGTACCTGTATCACATCCTTGGTTCCCTATGTGTAAAATTATCATCCTCCTACCTCATGGGGTTGTTATGAGGATGAGTGAGATAAAGATTGTTCCGTACTTTGAAAGTTCTAAGAAATAACACTTGAACAGTGGAATCTTGTTATGATTTGGTATTTGAGAGACAAATATCCAAATTTGCATTACAGTGAGGATGCTAAATTTTCCCATTGTGTGCACTCACTGGTCACAGTGGGAGCAGTGCACAAGATGAGCAGGTCAGGTACAGTACAGAAGACTCTTCAACATGTCACAAAACAAACACCAGTAACCTGAGCCGAGGCCAGCAATTATTGATTAGGTAATGAAACACTGATGGGGCTTCCTTTTGGGTTGGAATCTTTTAACAAACTGCTAATGTGCCCACTGTGCATATCCTTCGCTTTTTTATCTTCTGGACAGTGCCACTATGAATTTTGTTGGAAAATAATATGTATTGTGATTACAACAGTAAAACATATCTGGTACGGCGGCTGTGTCCATACATTTCCAGGCCCGACCTGGCCACCCTCATTCATGCCTTCATCACCTCAAGGCTAGACTACTGCAATGTGCTGTATGTGGGGCTTCCGTTGTTTCTGGTTCAGAGGCTGCAGCTGGTGCAGAATGCAGTGGCCCATCTCCTTATGGGGATGGGAAGGCGGGAGCACATAACACCTGCGCTCCGTACTCTGCACCGGCTGCCTATAGTGTACCGAGCCCGATTCAAGGTGCTAGTGTTGATCTATAAAGCCCTACACGGTCTGGGCCCCTCATACCTTGGGGACTGCCTCGCCCTCCATGCCTCAGACCGATCCCTGCAGTCCACCGGGGTGCCTTTTTGGAGGTCCCCCATATAAAATGGGGGGCCACAATGGAGAGGGCATTCTCGGTGGCCGGGCCGAGGCTCTGGAATTCCCTCCCAGAGGAAGCCCGTCTGGCCCCAGGTCTGTTGGCATTTCGGTGAGCCTGCAAGACCTGGCTGTTCCCCTCAGAGGGGAGGGTGGGAGGGTGGTGTAGGGGGGATTGTATTTTTAAAACATTGTTTTAATGAATTTTATTCTGTGTTTTTATGCTGTAAGCCACTCCGAGATGCAATAGGCATGAGGGGGCAGCTAACAAATATGTATAAATAAATAAATAAATAAATATTGAGAACACTGGTTAAGACCATGTTATCTGAATTTGCATTACAATGATGTGCAGTATAACAAAGGGTGTCTTTACACACACAATTTTGGTGCATGTTTGCTGTTACATCCTAAACTTCCTGTGTGTCTAAATCACTCACCCAGATCTTAAACATCCGTCTCTTTGAACTTCTGTGTAGAACTTCTCCCATAACTTTTGTATGTAAAAAGTTCTCCTGGTTAACTGCTTTGCTCCAGGAAGCTGTGGTCACTTGGTTTCCATGGCAGCCCCTCAAGTCTACAGCTGTGGCTACTTTAGGCTGCCTCAGGGCAGCGTTTGTGTGAAGAATGCATCCAGGAACTGCCTCAGGGCAGTGTGTGTGTGTGTGTGTGTGTGTGTGTGTGTGTGTGTGTGTGTGTGTGTGAGGAATGAATCCAGAACTTACTTGTAGACTTGTAAGCCCAGAGGACTGAAAAATCCAGAACTTTAAGGTGTGTGTAAAAATGCCCAAATTTCTGCTTGACCTTGTAAACACTGTGGGAACAAATCATGTGTGTAAATGATTTGAGGTAATACTAACGTAAGGAATTTGTTGGTATGAAATGCCCTATGATGAATAAGCAGCACTATACAGTGGTGTAACATTTTCTCTCACATTTACAGCTGTTTCATCCTATCAAATGGCTATTGATTTCCAAGGAGCCCCACTGCTTGCCAGCTCCCCCCCACAAATGAGAATGTTCAATGACACTTTGTTGTCTCTTCTCTTTTCTCCTGCTGTTTGTTCTCACTACAGTAACTTTTCCCCTGTTGCTCACAGTTAAGTGATTCTCTATTAGAATAGTCAGCACCAATCAATTACGGTAAATTAAGACTGACGGGATACACTGAGGAACAGATGAGTAAGCAATTTGCAATTAAACAAGATTTTTAAAAAAGGGAATTGAACTGAGGTTCCCATGTCAACTGAGGAGAAAACTTTCTTTGCCAAAGGAATAAGTGTAATCATGCTAGCATGGCGATCTAATCTGGAGCAAAGTGTTCAAATGTTAAAACACAAACAATTTTTTTAAAAAAAATACACAACAAAAACTGCAGCACATCAATCTATGCCCTGATTTGGCACAGCATGTTGGCATGAACTTAACTTTAAGCATGTTTCTGAATCTGCCTCTATCGGGACACTGCTGAATTTTGGAAATGGAACCGTAATTCTAGAAGCTTATTCAAATTAAAGTTTAAGCTCCAAATTTTTTGAAGTTGTTTCCCCATCATTAATATCACCCAGTTAGTATTCTTTAACAGGTACCTTTTATGCTTTCTAATATTTCTTGGGAAGATCCTGTTATATCTGCAACATGAAGAAGGGGTTAAAAAGGAGGTGAAAGCTTGGCTTCACTCCCCAAGTTATTGCCCAGGCAGAAGCCCAATACAATTTGACTTTCAGTACCTTTATAACTGAATTAGAATGATCATTTTCCATTCTGTAAATAGATAAGTTTGTTTTATCCATGAGACTTGGATGAATAATATTATCACATATAGTGTGATCCTGAAGTTGTTTGGTTCCTGTATGAGGCATAATCCCCTTGCATCAATGGGTATTTTCTGATGTTATGTTACCACGGTCACCCATGGTAAACCCCCCCATGGTGGCCGTGGTACCATAACTTCTGTTGGGTCTAAAAGAGATTCCCGCCAGATGTTCACCCCTGGCGGGAATCTCTTTGACCACGCTTCCAGCCCTCTGGTCGCCCAGAGCTCCAGAAGCATGGTCAAAGAGATTCCCGCCGGGGGTAAACACATGGTGGGAAACTCTTTTGGGCCCAACAGACGTTACGGTATGGCGGCCGCCACAGTGGGGTTAACTATGGTTGACCATGGTAACATAACATTTGTTACTACCCCACGGCCTGGAATCAGTGGACGGTACCGGCTGTTATCACTGCCGATTCCGGGCCATGGCCAAGACCCTGGGGGATGGGTGGGTGCTGTGGCCAGATTGGCCACTGTGACTGCCCATCTCCCGGAGGGCGGGTGGCTGGGGGAGTATGGGGGCGGCTGGGCTGTGAGGCCACACGTTGCACTGCACTGCGCAGCCCCACTCCACCCCCTCCCCCGATCCTCCTACGGAATCAGCCAGCACATCTGTTGACCTGCCAGCCAGATTCCAGAGAGGGATGAAAAGGTGATTCTATGCTGTGGTCCAAGGGAGGCCTGGAACGTCTGAAATCACCAAGTGTGAGTCCCAACTTTCACTGGCCCATACAGGTAGGTAGCATCAGCACCAAACAACATCAGGGTTGATCTTAACAGACCTCTCATAGAGTGTGAAGGAAAAATCTTCTTAGGAAGCAAAATTTTCTGAGCAGTTGTGCAGGGGCTTGCACTTAGGGCACTTTTAGACGATCCCGCTGAGAAGCGGGATCGTTTAGAGGCGGGATCGGGCACCCGCCTTTCTCTCTACACCAGGTCTGATGCTCAGAAGAGCATCAGACCCGGCATAGAGACTCAATGCGCATGCGCGCCCTTCTGCGCATGCGCACTCGTCAAAATATCCCGGAAGTGTGCCGTGAAGCCGGCACAGCAGCGATCCGCGTCGGAGGGGGCAGGATCGCCTGCCTGATCTGATGCGGGGAAGAGCCGGCTTAATTGTAAGTTTTCCATTTAAACAAGCGCAAAGGAACGCGGCTGATCAAAGGATCAGCCGCGTTTCTTGTCTCATTTAAAAATGCCCTTAATGTGGATGTGACTTCTGTTCACTTCAATGGGACTCACACCTCCAAAAAGACTAGCACCATTGCTAACTTCTCATTGGATCACACTATTGAAATGTTTTTGCTGTTCCTGGGTGGCTGAAGCATTTTCTCACTTTAGAATGTAGGAGTGAGTTTCTTCCTGCCTTGGGAGAATGAGAGGGACACTGATAAAATGGCTAGCTAAACCGGAGACTAATAAGGGTGTTTTGAGACATGACAGAGCCATGATCCTGCCTGGGGTGAGACCGTGGCCACCTGTGCCATCGTTATGTTTAAAAATACCCTAAGTCAGCTATGGTTTTTAATAGGTGTGTTCAGAAGGCACATCATTCATTTTCATTTACAAAATCCCCTTTGTTTTCAGGAGTTTTAATAAAGGACTCTACCACTTACATTTATGTTTTCATTTTATTAAATAATAATTTTAAAAATCACTGTGCATGCACAAAATGGCCACCAGGGCCGTTCTACACATTTAATTTTTTATTTTTCTATTTTTACCCCACAAAAGTGACTCAAGGAGGCTTACAGAAAATAAAACAGCAATCTCAATATAAATACAAATACAAAACATGTGAATTAAATAGCAGTAGAAAACTACACTAAAACTCTAGCTCGTGCCATTTCCCCAACCCATCTAACCCATCCCCCCACCCCCTACCCCGTCCCCTGCCAAACACCTGGTGGAGGAGCCAGGTCTTGCAGTTTCGTTGGAAGGCGAGACGATTCAGGCTGAGGCGAACCTTCACAGGGAGGAAATTCCAGTGTGATGGTGCAGCCGCTGAGAATAACTTCCTGTCGGTCCGAACTCGCCGGTAAGGTGGGACTTCTCAGAGGGTACCCCTGGATGGCCGCAGGGACCGCCCAGGGGGTGAGACGATCACTCAGATAAGCTGGGCCTAGGCTATGAAGGGGTTTAAAGGTCAACACCAGCACCTTGATTTGGGCCTAGAAGAGAATAGGCAGCCAGCCTCAAGGTGACAAATGCATGGATGATAGTAGCGAGATCAGAGTCCAAGAGATATGGGCAGAGCCTTTTCACCAGATTTTATGGTTGAAAGGCACCCCTGGCCACAGTCAACACTAGGAATCCAGGTGTAGCTGTGAATCCAGAAGCACCCTTAGGCTCTGCACAGATGGAGTCAAAGGAGGATGGATACCCCCGATAACAGGGGAAACCTCCCCACCCAGATCACCGACCCTGCCTACTACCATCACCTCTTGTCTTATCACGATTGAGCTTCAATCAGCTCGACCTCATTCAATCCCCCACAGTGGCTAAGCACCAAGACAGCAATGAAACAGCAGGGCCTGGGTCAGATGAAAATGACAAATGCAGCTGGGTGTCACGAGCATATTGATAGCAGCGAGCCCCCCAGCTGCACACGACCTCACCAAGCAGCTTCATATACATGCTACACCAAAATGGAACCACGCATGGCCCTTTTGCAAAACAGCGCTGGCAGTGTTGGTGTGATTTTGGAAAAGGGTGAAGCATGCACAAAACAGCCCCAGTGGCCGTTTTTCACATGCACAGTGATTTTTAATTATTATCTTTTTTTATAAAATAAAATGAAATAATATTAACAAAAACAAATGAAATAAAATGTGCATGTTGTTTGCTTATTCGTTCATTTTTGTTTCCTTGGTTACAAAAATGAATGAAGCTCCATTTGTTTTTGCAATTAATTAAAACAACATGAATTGCAAACCTCTAGACTTTTAAAGGGTCTCATCATATTCACTGGCAGTACCAACATCCACTGTTAAAGTTACTGGGAGTTTTGCCATTGACATTAATGGGTAAAGGACTGTACCCTAAATAAGAAAAGCCTATAGCTTATTTGGGAAGGAGCAAGGATTCAGTAACTGCGGGAGCAAGGTGGAAGGGGCCAGCTGTCCGGAATAGCAAGAAGTCAGACTTGGGCAGGCCTAGGTTTGCCTACAGCATTAGAGCTTAGCCAAAAGAGGGTTCAGGCTCACAAGGGAACTAAAACTATAAAGTCAAGGAGAGTCACTATATTTATTTTTTGCATAGGAAAGCTATTGATGGGAACCAGCAGCACATCAGTGTAGCCAATTCAGCATAAAGATGAAACAATTAGGTATTTTTAAAAAATATCATTTGTGAATATTATTTATGTTTTCTGATAGCGTTCAGAAATGAATGTATGAATATTAGTAACCAAAATGGCTCTCCATTTATTTGGTTATTCTAAATTGACTATTTCATTTATTTCAGTATGTTGCTTACTTTGCTTTAGGCACTGAGCTGAAATGAAGTAACTAAAATACCAAAATGACTGAACAAAAATACCAAAATAAATGAAATAATTGAACCAAAAAACAGTAATGGATATATGACGAAGCAGGGAAAAATAGTGGCATTATTCTGCTTCACTGGACCCGGATCAAAGCAGGCAAAATCATTTGGTATGGAATTTACCATGGATAGTTGTTTCATCTCCAACCTCCAGCACACAGTGCAACAAGTCCACCATTGCCCTTTGGTGGTTTTTTTTCTCTACTTACAGCATAGGTGTTCTGCAAAGATGTTTACACTGGTGTCAACACTGCCAAGTAGTCAGAGGGTATGAACTGTGCTTGCTACTATAACCCAAGAGGTGGAGTTCTGGACAGTATGATACTTCCCACTTGTCCTTTGCCAACTCTGTAGAAACATGTTCTCTGTGGCTCTCTGTTATTTCAGGAATCCTCTCAAGCATGCAAAATCAATGAGGAATTCCAATGAGCTGAAACCTTCTGTGTTCACTGATGTTTCACAGGCTTTCTTCCTGGAGATGAATCAAGTCACTTATTCCCCTCTAGATTTCAATGTCAGCAAATCTGCTCTTTCAAATATGTTACAACTAGTTCACATGAAGTTCCTCAAAGTCCCGTGTCACTGATCAGAGCCTATGTGTAGACAGTGGCCGCAATCCAATGCTCTGCAGATCCCGTGCACGCATGCACATAGTTTCTGCAGGGCACAATGTCCCCACTATGGGAATCCATGTGATTTGCGCTCACCTGCGCATGCACACCACTCTGCGCTGGATCTGCAGAGCATAGTCGGCCCCATTGAGGACAATCCCAAGTTCTGCGGATTCGCACACGTATGCAATTTCTGCAAAACACAACATTCCCAAATATAGTTCTGTGCGGTTTGAGTGTGGCTGCGCATGTGTGACTATGCACAAGATCTGTGGAGCTTGGGATCGGCCTCACTGTGTGATGTCTGTCCCACCCTGGAGATGGGAGGGAATCCCTTGCTAGGTACATTCTGGTCTTCCCCTGACTGAGGAGGGAGGGTGGGGAGCGACATGTAACTACTCGACCATGTTCCTGATGTCGCCCTGCCCCTCCACCATGATGGACAGCTGTGACTGATTACAGGCAGAAATGGCTCACTGCCATGGCAAACTCCTCAATGCTGGTAAGAGACAGACCAGGAACACATGTTCCTGCCCAGATCATCTACTCTGCCCCGGCCAGGTAGGAGCAGGGCGTGGACTGGGCCTACATTTCCCATCTGCTCCTTCCCAGCCGGGGTAGGAATCAGACCCACATCTGGTGGGCTACAAAGAGAGGGACCGCTGTGATGCTGTCCCAGACAGGCCGAACCAGGCCTAACTGGACAAGCATCATGTATATTTTCATCCATTGTATTTGACACCATTGCATAACTCCTTCTTTACTCTGTTGGAAAACACTGATAATCATCACTTTGGGCTCAGATACACTAAAAACCATCTTTTGTAACTTTTTTGTTTCCTCCAACAATGATTACCACAGAGATGCATGTTTTAACTGTTGAGAGAGAAGCAGAGATGGCAGGATCTATCTATAAAATCAGCTAATATGCTGTATTGGACATCTGTAGGGGTGTGGAATTAATTTTCATTATTATGATAATGAAAATGAAAATGTTCATTTTCTTTTTCAATATTATAACAACAAAAACAAAAAATGATAAACAAAAAGTAATTTTTGTTTTTGAAATAATGGGGAAACACTGAAAAATGTATTTCCAGCTATACCTTTTTTGTTTTTTAATTAATTCTGATGAAACTTGAACATGTCCTACCACCAATGGAGGGAACTACGTGTACAAAACTTTGGAAAGATTGGTTAAAGGAAACCTATTTTATAAGCATTTGAACATTGTGATTTTAAGGAAAGCTGCATACACATTCCTGTCTACAACTTCTTTATATTCTAAGGCTGCTTTTAAACGAGGGTGCGCTGAAGCGCCTCCCAAATGCTGCATTAAAGCAAAGCCACCAGAATGGCTTTCTCCCCGTTGCCGCCAGCGGCGGCGGC
>QEPC01002219.1:422224-453729 GCA_003113815.1 Sphenodon punctatus | reverse complement strand
GGGGGGGGGGGTTCGCCCTCCTATAGCTCATCAGGTCCGGAGTCTGGGGTTGGTACTGGATGTGGATCTCCACCTGGAGCGGCAGGTGGAGGTAGTCATGAAGGCGGCCTTCTGCCGGTTGCAACTGTTGCAGAGGCTGCATCCGTACGTCTCCGGCCCAGACCCGGCCTCTCTCATCCATGCCTTCGTCACCTCGAGACTGGACTACAGCAACGCGCTCTACGTGGGGCTTCCCTTGTGCCTGGTTTGGAGGCTGCAGCTAGTGCAGAATGCGACGGCCCACCTCCTTATGGGGATGGGTCGCGGGAGTACATTACACCTGTGCTCCGGACTCTGCACTGGTTTCCAATAGCGTGCCAAGCTAGGTTCACAGTTTTGGTGTTGCTCTATAAGGCCCTTCATGGACTGGGCCCCTCATACCTCAGGGACCGCCTCTCCCTCCATGCCCCAGAGCAGTTCCTTTGGTCTGTCGGGGTGCCTCCTTGGAGGTCCCCCACGTTAAGAGGGGGGCCACAATGGAGAGGGCATTCTCGGTGGCCATGCCACGCCTCTGGAACTCCCTTCCGGAGAAAGCCCTCCTGGCCCCAAGCCTGTTAACATTTCAGCAAAGTTGTAAAACCTGACTGTTTGCCCAGGCCTTTGGGGAGTGGGGTAGGGGGTAGAGGGTTTTAGCTCTCCTACCTTATTTATTGTTTTAAGTGAGTCCCCGGGCCCTGTTTTAATATGTTGAATTGTATTGCTGATTTGTTTAAATGTTTTTTTATATTTTATATGTATTTTATTGTTGGAAGCCACCCCGAGCTATTCTTAGGAGGGGCGAGGTAAAAATCTATCAGATAAATAAATAAATAAATAAATAAATAATTGGCCCCAATTTTATAAGCAATTGAATTTGTCCACTTGAAGACCATTATTTAAATAAATAGCAACACATGTGCCAGGGTATGGGGGGGGGGGAAGGGCCTGCAGGGAAAATGAAGGAGGGGTGAGTGGGGGGTGGCTTGGGGTACCCAGGAGGTCATGCTCCCCACAACGCCAGAACCTGTGTCTGTAGAGCCTTCCCCTGCTTTCAGTCTGCTGGACCAGCAATTACCTGATGAGAGACAGCTGCAGTGCTCTGAGCGCCTGCAGCTGAAGCGAGGGCTGGGTCTGAAGCAAGGCACATAAAAGGAGGACCATTGGGCTCTCTCCTTGATGGTGATCAGAGCTTCTTGGTTCCTTTGATCTAGCCCATGTGTTGGTATTTGGAGAACCTGTGGTTTGCTAGAATCCCTTCCCATTCCCTGTTTCTGTGTGATGAGTGCTGCATGTGGTAAGTGATTGTGTTTGAGTGGTGTGTGCTTCTGTCTCCCTTGCTGTTGATCTTTCGTGCCTTCCTGTGTGTGGTTGCCCTAATCACTCCCCGCTCCCCTTGGGGGATCCCAGGGTCTGGGTCCCTACCCCCTCCTCACTTGTTTCCCCCTCTGAGTCCTGTGTGTATGGAAGATCACTATAATCCAGGGCGTGACATCTCCGGTGAGCCCCCTGATTAATGGTAGCTGGTTCAGGTACCTTTTAGCATACAATTAACCTCACAGCGATACATCTACTGAGGGCTCCTTTAACACTACTAGTGTGCATCTGTGAGTGGGGTTTGTGTACTTGTGGCGTGTGCCCCCTCCTTTGGGCCTGTTTCTCCTTGTTATCCCATATTCCCCACAACATGAAGTTCCAGTCAGAGGCAGGCACCTGGCATGGCAAGGGGAGGGAGGCTGTAGGAGGGAGAATGGGAAGCATCCCAAAAGACTGAAAGACACATTCCCTGGTCAATTACTGCATGCTTCCAGCTTTACAGGACCAATTAGTGGTGGGTTTGAGGCAGGCATAGGGGGCAGTCCTGAGGCAGGCATAGAAGGGACATAACTGGGACTTTTGGGATAGCATCCCAGCAATCAGGAGATGTGGTTTACTCATCCAGACTGGACAATTATCATCACAATCACATCCTAAAGCACTGTGACAGAGGACATAAAAGAACCTCTATTGGCTCTTTCCTAAACTTATGCTTCCTACTTCCCAGTAACAAGTAGCTGAGAGAATTTTGGGTGGTCAATCACAGCACATAATGAAGATATTTGGTTGACATTTATGCTGGGCCAATTGACATCACAAACAGATCTTACACGACAGTGACACATAAGAGAATTCCTGGCATAAGTCCATACTTTGCATATGTTGTGCAGGTTTATGAAATTGTGTCCCTTTATCACATCTTTCCAATATTTATTAGAGATTATCCTGAAGGTGTGATTACAATCTTGCCAAATTTTATGTACACGGGTCAGAACAAAAAGATGTTATAGTCAGACATACATTTATAAGTTAATTGCTTATACCACCAGGACTCTTTATTCAATCCTTCTGAAAACTGGCATAGATAGTAATCTTGGGGAGGGCTATAAACGTGCCAAGTTTCATCCAAATGACATGGGATACAAAGGTGTTACAGCCAGGAATGTGTATGCAGATATTTGCAAAATAACATAATTCAACTGCTTATATAATTGTATTCCTTTATCCAATATTTCTAGAATTTGGTACACATAATAAATTCTTTTAGAGGCACAATCTCTCAATGTTTCATACAAATATAACGAAAATAAAAATGTTACAGCTGGAAATGTGTTTTTCCTTGAAACCAATAGAAATAAAAAATAAAAGCAAAAATGAAAATGAAAATTTGATATTTATAAGAACAAAAATTACAGATTTGAATTAAAAAAATTAAAAATGAAAACGAATAACAAAATGGGTCCCTGGTGCACACCTCTAGACATCTGATTCATACTTTGATCTCTACTCCATATCTTGGTGCAAACTTACTTCTCTATAACCTTTTATTTCGTGAGTCTATTCAGCCTTCAAAGTATCTATTTTATGTGGAAAGAAAAATTGGAGAAGGTGTACATAATGGGGAAGTTATGTTTCTTGGCCAAATCAGAACAATATTAAAAAATTTTTGGTAAGCATTGTACTCTGAAACTTTCCATCTACTTCTGATTTTATTGTGATAGAAGAAATAGAGGGAAGGTCCTTGCATGCCTATCCTATCCCTCTTTTGTGCCCTCCTACCTCCACTCTACTGAACTTATCTGGGATTGGAAAATTCTAAGACTTAGACTCTAAGTACCATCTTCTTGAGCACATTGCTACCATAAGATATTTCCAGGGTGCATATAATGCAAGACCTAAGCCTTTAGTAAGGTATGAATCTCTCACCCCAAAAGAACTGTATGGAAGTTTTTAGATGGATGGCTGCCCTGGTACAGGCCGTTCCAGCCAACTTCACCAAGGGGTGGCCCATCCGACTAAAGGCAACCCACCAGATGTGCAAGCAGGGCAGGGTATGCAAGCATAGCAGGCTGTGCCTGTTCTAGGGTAGCCTCAATGGAAACACACCAAAACATCCCTACAGATCCACTTTCAGACAGCCATTGCCCCGGGCAATGTCATAGAGATGTAGGTGCCAGCCTAGAGTGTTGGGCAATTGTCCACAACTCTATGGTGTGTGTGCGGGGGGGGCACAACACAGGCAGACTGAAGGTGGGGGTACCTTCTGGGTATGTCTGAATTCAATCCAGGGAGGGATGCAAGTAGGTGGATGCAGGCATTCACCCCTGGAGCAGTTTGGGGTGCATCGGTCTCCATGCCTGTCTAAAAGCACCCTATGTGACCCGTAGCCTGGCAGGACACCCAAAGAGTAGCCAAGATGTTTGTGGTTGCCACACAGATTCCAAGTATGAAGAGAGGCAAAGAAGTGAAGCTGATACCTTCCTTTGGACCTTCTTCTCATGGTTATGAGCAACCTTTCAAACTACCAAGAGCTCACCTTCAAAGAGGCATGAGAAGGTTGAGCTGAACCTTAGCTAAGAGGCTAGGTTAGCAAAGATGTTTGGTTTGATCCTCATATGGGAGCTGGTAACCAAGTCGAGTGAAAAAGGTCTTAGTGACAGGCCTGGAAGTGGCTATTTTAAATGAGGTGGTCAATTAGCACATTAAGCAAATAAGCAATCAGGTGATCTGTGCCATTTTGGTGAAGAGAGAGTACTGGCTGGCCTGGCTGCTGCTTGGCCTGGCTTGTTTGTGGCTTTATTACCCCATGCTGCTGCTGGACCTGCATCAGACACATCCCCATTGCGCAGGAGACCGAAACCATGTCCTTGAAGCTGCTGGATGGAAGGGAAGCGGCCCGTTGCCTTGCGTATGTGTCTCTGAACTTCTGTAGGTGTATAAGAACTTGTGACTGGGCTAGTCAAGGGGAGAGAGAGCCACAGAGAGTCTCCCAGGTTACTGATTGGGGGAGGAGCTGCACCTGGGGTTCCCCGCACGTCATCCCCACCCGGAAATTTAAAGAAGAGCGGAATCTATGGCCGGACGTGTTGGGGCAGCACAGGAGACCAAGACTGCATCCTTGAAGCTTCTGAATGGGAGGGAAGCAGCCCGTTGCCTGGTGTATGTGTCTCCGAACTTCTGTAGGTGTATAAGGACTTGTGACTGGGCTAGTCAAAGGGAGAGAGAGCTGAGGAGAGACTCCCAGGTGACTGATTGGAGGTGGAGCTGCAACTGGGGTTCCCCGCACGTCATCCCTGCTTGGCAATTTAAAGAAGAGCAGGGTCTACAGCCAGACATGTTGGGGCAGTGCAGGAGACTGAGACCGTGTCCTTGAATCTGCTGGACGGGAGGGAAGTGGCCCGTTGCCTGGCGTATGTGTCTCTGAACTTCTATAGGTGTATAAAGACTTGTGACTGGGCTAATCAAGGGGAGAGCAAGCTGTGGAGAGACTCCCAGGTGACTGATTGGGGGCAGAGCTGCACCTGGGGATCCCCTTGTGTCATCCCCTCCCGGCAATTTAAAGAAGAGCAGAGTCTATGGCTGCACTGTAGGCACGCACAAGAGCATGCCCTTGTGCGCGCGGTCTCAGGCACCAGGTGTGGTGGCGGCGCAAACCCCTAGTGGTGTTGGGTTGGGATTTTTACCTACAGGAAAATTAGAGAGAGATTGCTCCAGGAGTAAAGTTTTTTTACGCCCCTTGGTATAAATAAGTTCCATTACACAGACTGAAAGGCTTGATGGTCCCTATTGCTGGAGACAAAATGACCCCAAAGAATAAGAGATCTCGTACTAGAGTAAATAAATTATCACCACCGTCTAAACAAAGAAAGATGGATAATTTCATCTACACAGGGATTCCCCTGGCCAACAGATATATACAGGTCTCGGTAGATGATAGGATTTTGGACCAGGGGAATGCCACTAAGAGGGGAGAATTAGAGGCTGCTACCAATCGATCAGGGCAGATACAGGATGAGGAGCAGTCTAGAGGGAAGTATGGAAAGAGGAACATTGCAAACACACAAGTGGAAGATTTATTAAAAGAACTGGAGAAAAAAATCTAATTGGCCTGCTGATACGGGCCCTATATCGCCAGTAATCAAGGGCTCTGTAATAGCAGAGAAAAATAGTGTTAAATGAATTCATAGCAAGGCAAGTCATGATAACAACCCAGACTGTCCAGTATTTGTTTACTCAAATAAATACATTAAGTGCTAAAGTAAACGAGTTGACGAGAACTTTGGAGACCCATAAGTGTCATCAAAGTAAGAACCAGGCCCACAAGATGCAGGAAGAATCTCCTAAAGTAAGGAGGACTCATCAGAGGGAGCGGCAGTGGGATGAGTCAGGGGGGCAAGAAAAAGACATAATTTTTGATGTATTAGATGAGCAAGGCCAATTCATCCCTACGTGTTATCAGAGGGTGGACAACAAGTTAACTTTTAACATAGCGCCTACCCCAAAAGGAAATCTGACATTTTGGTATAGCCCAAGGGAGGTGGCTGAGCACCTGATGATCCTAACCCATTTACCAATAACAAGAAAGGATATTATGCAGGCAGATTATGCTGGAGTGTTAAGAAACAGAAGGGATGTTATCATAGGCTTCACTCAGAGTGAGTGGGTAGGACAAATTAAAGGGAAAAAAAAATATTTGATGTCTCAGGATGTATGCCTTATGTATGTCTATGCCAAGAAGCCTCAGATTATTAGAATAAATCAGGCCATAAAAAGTGTGGGGTGTTTCAAGAGCCCTGGAAAGAGAGTACCCACACTGATGTGGGGAGCGACCATGGGACTGTCAGACTCATTCCGTTTAGCTATGAGTAATCCAGCAAGTCCAGAGATTATGGAAGTTCAGTTGGAACCACTTCACTCCCAGAATCAGGGGGGAAAGAAGTTAACGAGTATTGAGGCTAAGGACAAAGTTCCAATTAGCTTGAGTTTTTCCCTTAATAAGTTGTCCTCCCTGTATAAACAGATTTCAAAAGTGGAGGATAGATCGGTCCCAAAGATAAAGGGTCCTCAGGAGCCCCAGGAAGTATAAACAGACCTTAAAATACCGAAACAACATGAGGTAAGGGATGAGGAGAAAAGCTTCCATGAGCGGCCGGTAGCCTTTCTTTTAGGGGAGTATTTAACTTCAACACCATCAAGGAGAGGGGTAGGGAAGTCACGTTTGGCTCCCCCAACAAGTTGTAACAGCCAATGACTCTAGCCATGCTAGCATGCCCCCCTTAGAAAGTTCCTTATTACAGATTGAACAACATTATATCTTTTTACTAACTTCGGTAACTATGTTGCCCTCCCATGTACAGGGGAAAGAACAGGGAGAGGAAGGGCAAAGGCTATCTCAGGTAGATTGACTCACCAAGGTTAGGATTGATAATTATATCCCCCTTGTTTCATGGAATATTACCGTCTGGGCTAATAAAGTATACTGCTGGGAGTTTTGGTCATACCTCAGGCAATTTAAGTTAGTATGCCTTTAAGAGTATGGCTTCCTGCAAGAGAAGTTAAGGTAAAGGGTTATAAATCCTGGTCCAAACCGGCAATACGTGGAAGTAATAGGGGAAGATATATGGGAGGTTTACTTATTTTGCTGGCCAAAGGCCTGGAGGCTCAGGTGGAAGAGTTTGAGAACTTAAATAATGATATAATGTCAGTATGTGTGAGAGGTGATAGGCTGGACAGACCTTTTCTATTAATTAATGCCTATAACTCCCCGGGGAAGCACTCCGGATACTTTTGGTCCAGTTTGGAGGACATCATTAAAACGTATCGAGTTAGGTTCCCAGGGGATAGCCTTATTGTTGTGGGAGATTTAAACACTAGGATTGGCCCTGCAACTGAGATTATTCACCGGACTCTGGGTCTTGAGGCCCTAGACAGCCGTATCTACAGAGCTGAAGATTTCTGCCATGTCATGGATGAAACATTTCTCAGAAGTATTCAGGGCTAAGAAAGTAGAGTGTAGCCCTAATAAGTTCGATGGGCCTCTCCCAAAGTGGTAAAAAAATCACACCTGAAGAAGTGACAGAGGCTATTGAGAAATTTAAAAAAGAGAAAGCGGCTGGACCAGATCATATCATAGAAGAGGTGTTTAAAATACTCCCTGAATGGTGGATAGCGGCCATGGCACATATATTCTCACCGATTAATGAGACCTTGGTCATTCCAAGTATGTGGAAGACCAGTACTGTGCTACCAATCTTTAAAAAGGGGGACAGAAAAGACCCCAGGAACTATAGGTCTATTAGACTTCTTTGTATAGCTTTGAATATCTATACTAGGCTGTTATTAACTCGCCTTCAAAAATGCGTGAGGAAGAGGGAATTTTGGTGGAAGAGCAGGCGGGTTTTAGAAGTGGCAGATCCACCATACAGCAAGCCTTGGTGTTAGATCACCTTATTAATAAGTACAAAAGGAGACAGAGGAAAATCTATACGGCATTCATGGATCTGTCAATAGCATTTGATTGTATATGCCGGGAAAGACTCTGGGAGGAGCTTACTAGATTGAATATAGATAACGCCTACTGGGCCTAATAAAGGCCCTGTTACTGTATACTGACACCTCTTTGAGAGTCAGAGTGCACCCGAACGGTATACTATCAGAGCCGGTTCTGACACAGCACGGCGTACAGCAGGGTTGTCTCCTAGTGCCCATATTGTTCAGCCTTTACATAAACACTCTAGTTTCTGCTTTGGATGATGCTGGGAAATATCATCCCCCTAAATTGGGGACTAGGAGAGTATTTAAGCTGTTATATGCAGACGACACTGTGATTCTGCCTCTTAGTAAATTAGGTCTAGCCAGGGCACTTGCAGACTTCGAGTTGCAATGCAGAGATGAAGATGGCAATTAATTATACTAAAACTAATTTTTTTAAAAAATTTAAAAAACTTTTATTGTTTCATAATTTAACATACATCCACAAACAAGAAAATTAATTTTCTCAGTTCAATACAATACAACTTTCTTATCCAAATCTAATAAAAATTCCACAGCGTTCTGCATCCAAATAGCCGATCTTATCTTCATGCCATCAATAACTACAATGACCTACCAAACTGTTTTTTAAAGAATTGTTCAATGTCCTTGCTCTTAGAGAACTTATCTTCTAGGCTGCAGATGAATGGCATCCAGATGTCTGCAAACGCTCTCTCCTCAGTCTGAAGTCTTGCATGTAACTTTTCAAGGCTAAACAGATATCATAACCTCTGCTTCCACATCTCAATTGAAAGGTCATTGGTTGCTTTCCAATTCCTTATGATAATGTTTAAAGCTGCTAAAAACAGCACCTTGCATGAGTCATGGTATCTGCTCACCTGTAAAACTAAAATTATGATTTTGAAAAAAATACATTAAACGTAAGTGGACCCTGGGAAAGAATGTGCTAGAGCAAGTCCGATCATTTAAATACTTAAATATTATCTTCACCTATAATGGATCTTGGAAGACCCATTTAAATGCAATGATTCAAAAATTAAAGACAGAATTACTAGCCATTTATCGTTTTCATATGCAATTTGGCCAGCAAAAATGTTATGGCAGTAAAACAAATCATAGAGGCAAAGGCTTTGGCTGGTGCTGTCTATGGTGTCGCCATTTGGGGGCCGGGAATATCAAAATGGGCACCTCTGGAAGTAGTTATAAACAGAATTTGGAAATGAATTCCAGCTGTGCCTTGCTCTATTAAAGCAGCGTAGATTAATCTGGAAGTAGGGAAGCCATCAATTGAAGCTCTAACATCAGTATACATGTTATCCTTTTGGGTAAAGCTCAGGGAAGCTCCTGAAACCTCTCTAGTCTCTCAAGCACTGCAGGAAAAGCTGACGGACAATGAGAGAGGATGTGACCAATGGTGGTGGTGGGGGGATAAAGGCCCACCTGGGAAGGTTGGGCTTTTCGGACATCTGTCTCTTCACGATAAGTCAAGCAAAGGGGTTATCAAGATGTTAAAAATTAGGGCAGCTGATATTGATAGATAGAATTTGAGAGCTACAGTGACTAACGCGAAGACCAGCCCATATTATAAATGTTTTATACCCCCAGGTAGAGGCGCCAGTTACCTAATCCAACTATCCAATTCTATCCTTAGGATTGCCTTCACCAACCTCCGCTTTCAAACCATGTGGACGGCAGTACTGGAGGGGAGATATAAGCAAATCCCCTATTCCACACGTATATGTCCGTGTGGTAGTGAAGTTGAGAATTTGACACATTATTTGTTTAAATGCCCCTTGTATGCAGCTCATCATTATCTGTTACAGGTCATCACGGGATATGACTCTGAGTGCCCAGTACTTCAGCAATTATCCTTTCTCTTAAATGATACTGATGCCAAAAGAACTAGGCAGTGGCGGTTTGTGCCGTCAGAGCATTACAAATACGTCAGAAAGTGATTTCAAAGACTGCTTTATAGCCAGAATGTAGTAATGAGTCTCCGGAGGGTCCTGTTAGTATCTGGATGTGATTGGAATCTGGATCTTCTAGAGAAAACTAGAGTGGTCTCTGGGGGAAGCATAATAATAACATAGTTGCCTGGAGAATTTACTAATCAGAGAATTTTGTATTTAATCGCAATATTAAAGGGATCATGATTGGATATTTAATATTAGACGTTTAATTGGGGTATTATGTGCCTGATCTCCTTTCAATATATCACAACTATGCATAAAATTTTGTATACATATGTTTCTTTTCTTCTTGTATATTTTTTTATATCTTTGTATTAAATTTGTAAAGGCCATGTGGCCAACAATAATAAACTAACTAAAAAAAACCCACTAAAATAAGCAATCAAAACTCTGTGCAAGACAAGTTCTGTAAAAGTATTTGGTTGTTTTATCACTTAATTCTTCACTTTTGTATTTTTTTTTAAATGTGTGACATTGAACTTTGTAACTAGAGCTAGAAAAATAGTTTTAAAATGCACATTCATAAATATTAGATGACCCTTGTGGTCCCTTTAAACTCTAAGATTCTATGATTCTATCATACTATTAATGAATTAGTTGCTCTTTTCAGTACGGTAGATGAATAATTATGCAACTTACTAAAGTACTTACTGAACAAGTATTTTTCAATCAGCTAACCCAGAAACCCGTAACAAGCAAGGGAAGACTTGGCTGACTTGGCTACAGAATTGAATGGTATTATAATATTCCCACTATTGAAGTACTTCAGAGATGCCAAATGTTGACTTTCAAGCGTGTGCTTTCTCAACTTCTTTGGCCTGAACGTGTCATCTGATTGGATGACTCAAGGATTCCAAAGGTGGTTTTTATTGCCATTGGGTGCGGGGGAAATACCACACATTCAAAAGTGAGACCTCTTCTGGAAACAAATAGATAAACACGAAAAGGGGCGGTTCAAAACTTTGAAGTGATCCAAATCAATGACCTGCAGAAGAAGAGTTACAAAAAAGATGTTTTTATATGGATGCGAGGGCAGCACATGTCCATATCTGCCCGCTCCAAGTCCTGCCTGATTCCACTTTAGATGGACACAGTGAATTCCCCAGGCTACATTCTGCCCATTCACCACCAACCCACACACACCATAGAGTTGCGGGTGATGCCCGATGCTCTAGGCTGGTGCACACAACTCTGGTGTTACTGGGGCAATATCCAGCCAGGAGTGGCACTGCAGTGTAGGTCCACCAAGAAGATGGACAGCAGCACGACTCCGGGCTGGTGCTGTGGGTTTTGTTAGCCTGGTCCACTGATGATGTTCTGGAATGTTCTTGAGCATCTTAAGCGGGGCCACCTTCACACGACCACCCCTGGAGCTTCTGTCCATGTTTACACCCAAAGAAACAGTCAAAAGAGTGGAACCACCATTTTCTGATAGATTTTGGTGCCACAGATGAGAGCATCTTCAAATTTCAGATTGTACTCTTTCTCTTACATTCACTACTAATACTTTTCCCTTGTTGCTGGAGATGGGATGGGAATGCTGTGATGGTATTATATGCTGATATTTTTTGCAGACACAAGATTGCACGTATGCACAGTGCATATGTACCCCAGGTAAGAGAACATCTTAGAAGACGAGATGTGGGGGGTGAGGGGTGAGGACAGAACTGCAGTGAGAAGACATATGGATTTGGGGAGAAAGAGTGACAGAAATAGACACCCCTTTGTGCTAGAAAATAGCTGCTTTTAATATGAATCATCTGATGAGACTTTGTCCAAATTCAGACCCAGGATATGGATACAAAATGTCCAGAAAACAAACTTTGTAAAAACGAACAAACAACAAAGGAAACAATAGAATTGCATATGCCCTATGGCTCAAAATTAAATTGGGTATTGAGTTTAATGTCACTTCAACTATTGATAGGAAAAAAATCATATACTGTGTAGAATAAAAACCCTCTTTCCAGAACAGTGTAAAATAGATTTTTTGCAATTAACTAAGGCCATTTACTAGAGTGTTGCACACTTTGTTCATTAAGTTGGCCAAGCTCACAACTTATGACTTGCGAGAGTCTAACCCAAAATTGAAGGAGGTAGGCCTAAGAGTATGCTTCATTTATATATGCTGCCTAATTCCAACTTTATCCAGTCCCAGCAGCTGTCCATCCATAAAGCTCAATCTAACTTCCTTCTGCAATGCCTATTCCCTTTCCTCTGGTCATACCTGAGTATTGTGTGCTACAGCCCAGCCATGGAATCTTCCACGTAACTTATAGCACAATTCCAACGTTCATGTTAAGTGATCCAATCACTACCCTTTCTTTTAAGGTTAATTTGAATGCCAGTATTTTATTAGTTGTAATGAGTCAACAGTATGGCTAGAGCTCGGGGGCATATATCAAGTGTAGTAACAGATTGAGCAATTTCAATTTTCTGAATTTTATCAAAATAAATATTCATTGATGCCTAGAACCTTCAATGAAACGTTGGAAGTGTTGTGATGTGGCCTGTTATATTTAACAAATGTGTTTTGGACCTGGTTTCACTTAGTCAATTATCTTACAGAACATATTATATTATTAACATAAATTATTTTTACTATTTTTCTACATTTAGTTTTGTAGTTCTTTTGTCTCCTGGTGCTAAAAGCATGATGATACTTCAGAAATTGCCATACTGGAGCAGGTCAATATTTCATCTTTTAGCACAGGAGCTGTCAGTGATGGATACCTTAAAAGGAACTGTTGATACCATATGAAACACATCTAACAGCCTAATATAATCACAAACTAATGTAATCAGAAACTGTTGTGCCTTAATGGACTGCATAGCTCAGACTTCAACTTTGAATTTAATCACAAAGTAATTTACATCTTACAAATGTAAAAAAACACAAAAAACACAGTGCCCTACATAGTTACGTTCAGATTATCTGTTTCTCAAAGACGATTCAGATTATTTCTAAAATATCAGGGAATGCACGGAATCCACAAATGTTGTTGTCTGGGACAGCCAGCACCTGCAGCAACTCCCCTTATCCTGGACAGGAAGGGGTTACTGGCTGCTGCAGATTCATGCTTCCACGGTTTCTGTGGTTGTGTGTCATGGCAGAGGGTTAGCAGGAGGGCAGGGTTTTTTCTGGGGGTGTTGCTGGGTGGGGAGGATGGGGAACAGCTGCCCATAAGAGTTGTTTGCAGGGCTTGTCCATCGTGGTGGAAGTGCATGGACGCTGGCTGCTTGGCCACGATAGGCACCTTGGGAGCCACCCGTTAGAATCACTCCCCACTGAGTCTGTGTGCGTGGGTGTTCTGCAGCTGTGCTACTCAATGGCCATGGACCCTTCCTCAAGCCTTGCTCATTTATAAAGAGTTTGGATTTTTTCCCTCTCTTTTTGTAAATAATCAAAGATAGCTGCACCTGAAGGTGGGTCGATGAAGGCTTGTTCCGATGTCAGGTTGCAGTCTAGAGAATTTTAAGTCGGGTACCCAACTGGTGAGTGCTGCATAATGCTTAGGGTCTAACTGTATTTTGGGTTAGGGCACATTTTTTCCACAGATTGGATTAACAGTTGACTCTGTGGGTTTTTTTTACCTTCCCCTGTAGCATAAGTCATTTTGATATACCTTATAAAATCACTCCTCATTTCAGGTCCAGATGACACCAGCTCTCTGCTAGAGGTTTAATTATAGGCTCTGTTCTTCAGGGAGTGAACTAATCTGTTGGGTAATTTAAACATAGATAAGCTGGAATGAATATCCATGCAAACACGTAAATCCACTGAACTTGCACCATTCAACTGAAACCTGACAAAGTGGATAGTAACTCATATTTGCTTCTCTTTTGCCAGATATTCATGTTGGTTATTTTGATAAGGTTACTTCAGTTATTTGGTCATTCGGTATTTTCATTACATCATTTTGGCACTATTAGCATTATTGCACATGTATAATTGCCAAAACTAAATAACCAAAAATCCAAAATAACTGAAAGGTAACAACTGAAATAGCAAAATAAACAAAGTAACTAAACAAGAGGATATGTGAATATCCATTTTGGTTGTGGATGTTGTTCGAATATTTGGAGGACTATCCAAAAATTTGAATAACATTGCAAATAAAATATATTCTATTTGTTTCAACTCTAGGACCACTTTCAGACATCCCCCCCCCCCCGTGCATATTTTGGTAGCAGGGGGGGAATGTGCAGCCCAAATATGCACAGGGATCATCTGGTCTGATAGGTCCCCCCTCCCCACGCGGCTTTGCTGGCAGAACCGCGCAGGAATAGAGAGTTCGATTTCCTGCTCTGAATCCCTGCGTGTCTCTGCCAGCAAAGCTGCACCAGGGGGAGGGAAGCTTTCAGTCTGGCCGATCCCTGCACATATTCGGGCCTCGCATTCCCCCCACAGCCCGAATATGCATGGGGGGGGTCATGTCTGAAAGTGGGTATTCCAAAACCAAAATGGGTATTCACAAATGTGGTGAATCCTGCCACAGTTCAGTCGGTTGGACTAGATTACTTTTTGGGGACCATCCATCCCTATGATACTATGATTTTTACATGCTAGGAAAGAAGCACTTTAAAAATGTACCTACAAGATCCTCAGCTGCTCCATCATGAAGCTGCATTGAATTACACCAGCTCAAGATTTCATCCACATTTTAAATAGTAATGCATTTGTCTTGCATGCTTCCAGAGGTTTAGTGGCAGTTTGTCCATCCTTTTGCAAAACAACACCCACTACACACCCACACTGCTGCAGTCTGCTAAAGGACTCAATCAGAAATGAAATTTGGACATGGTTTCTTACTCTGGTGGGTATATTTTATGAATAATGTGAAAAGGAGCATGGAACCAATTAGTAAAGTGAGGATACAGGGAGGTGAGGACATCTGTGGCTTGTGGCAGGATGACAGTAGTCAAGTTACTGAAAGGGTGGGAGGTGAAGTCAGGTACTGTTTGGCATGTAGAAAAGCAAGGGAAACCACTAGAAAGGTCATGCGAGGTGAGGAAGTAGCTCCCTGGTTTAGTGCGGCCCTGGAGTCAAAGTCTTGAAAGAGCATGGTTGCTATGTTGGTCTCAAACGTAAGAGATGAAGTCAAAATAGTGTAGGTGATATCTTCAGATAACAGCCTAATAAAAATATCACATGAACAGATTTGTATCCATCCCTGGAGTCAAAGGCATTAGATAGCAAAAAGATCTATCAGATTATCCAGAGGCTTTCGTTCCCAGTATGAATAGTTCCCTACTGTGTATACTTAATAGTGCCTGTCTGAAATAGTTTTAAATGTCCTGAAGCAGTCGCAGAGCATCTGTGTTTATTGATACCTCAAAGGAACAGCCTTTGGGCAACAAGAATACAAAATACGCAGAATATGAAGTTTTAACCCGATTTACACTTCAATTTTGGGGTTAAGTTAAATTCCCATGGAACATAAATTTATAGACTTTATGGCCTTTTTTACACAGATGCTGCCACTGGCCCAGTAGGTAGAGATGGATGGGTGAGCACACCCGGCGAACACCTGGTGGTGCGGAGCCGGGTGACATTTACATGGACGACGCCACAGCGGGTTGTGGGACGGAAGGGGAGGGGCCAGCACACACCCAGCGGCCAAACACCAACCCTGGGAATCACCAAGTAACCCATGACATTTACATGGACACCCAAGACACAGAACGACGGGGAAGCCCCGCCCAGCACAGCAACGGCACAACATGGCCGACTGAGGGCAAATGAAGCCGCAGCACGCAGCTCCACCCATGAACCACCAGACCCTGTGATGGCAAGATAGGAGGGAGCTGGTATGATAGGAGGCACACTGTAGCAGACTCCAGTCAGCCCCGTGACAGGGCCAGACAGCCGGGTACCACAGACCCCCCAACCAGAAACCGCCCACACACAACCGTGAGAACAACCACACAGGGAAGGGCTACAAGGCCATGGAGGCGGGGGGCCCCCGACTGGGGGACGGGTGGGAAGGGGCACAGGGGAGGGAGGCAGAGGTCCGATGCAGCAGGGGACCCCAACACACACACACATCAGCACAGGTCCCACACACACAATCCCAAGGCCCCCAGACAAGGAGCCAGGACCCAGACATAGGCAGGCATGCCGGCAGGACTGCAAGTCCACAGCACAGCCGGGCTGGCAGGGAATGGCATGGGGGTGGAGAGACCCAGACCACACCAACCAGCAGAAAACGTGCTTCCAGCAGCCCCACACCAACAAGGGATCTGTGCGGCCGATGGGGGGCCCATCACAAACGCAGGGAGGGTTCAGGGCACCAGGACAGCAGCCAAGGGGATGGACGCCTGGCCCAAGGGACCAAGGGGATAGAGGTGGAACAAGACTGGGCCGGTGGGGGACAGAAGGGAACCACGACAGGTGGCTGACTGGACACAAACACCCCAGGACAGGGAAACCAGGGGGACACCCAAAGGGCACGGCAGACCAGCTGCACATATGCTGGGAGTGGGGGTGCAGGAAAACCAGTGCCTGCCACTCAACAGTGCCACAACCACCATGAGGCACCCAAACGTGAGACCAGGCCACATGGAGGAACATGACACACTAACAGAGAAGGGGGCAAAGCAACTTTATTACAAGGGTGAAGGGTGTGGAACACGGGAAAGGTCCAAGGAAGATGGGAGGCAGCACAGAGAGTAGGTCCATGGGGCGGGGCCCCGGGCTCAATAGGGATGCCGACCCCGTACCCGGCTCCATCGATCCACCTGGGCGTGGTCCAGACGGTGTACCCTCTCCAGGAGGTGCAGCAGTGCAGCATCTACACGACCTCCTCCTGCTCCCTTGTCTGCTCTGCAATCATCGCCTGCACTAAGGGACAGAGAGAAGGGGCCATCATGATTGGACAGTGGGACCCAAAAAAGTGGAACCCCAAACAGACACCCGGGGAGAGGGCCCTGCACACACACAGCACACTCACTAATATCATCATACAGGCGGGCCCCAGGGTGGAGATCCGAAACCGCACACTGCAGCTGCCCAGCCATCTTTGCCAGGCAGAGAATGGCCAGGAAGAAAACTAGTGTAGCTAGAAGGGAGAGAGAGAAGGAGGAGAGGGTGCATGGGAAGGGTGTGGGTCAGCAGGGATCAGAACCACAGCAAGCACAACCCATGCAGTGGGCAGGGACACCCAATCCAGCACCCCATCTGCTCACACCACGGTGGAATACGAGAGACCAACAACAGGCCCTTACATTGCCCGCACTCACGGTCATCTGCCTGGCTCGCCTGCCGACCATCTATCGCCTAGAGTGCAAATGTTGGGAACCAACAGAGGGCGCCAGAAGTGGTGGAAGGTGGGGCAGCCCAGGCGGGGTGGTCAAATAATGGGAATCCCCCACCAGACAGGCCAGAACATCAGTGCAAAGGCCCCCAGGGCAACACCGGCTGCTAGTAAGGGGTTGAGGCCCGCAACTTGCCCTCCCACCCCGGCACGCTGGGGGTACAACGTAGAGCACTGCCATGGGACATCACCAGCACACATGTTGCACACGCCCACCATGACTGCCCATCCAATCCATCCAGGCGGTACACCACACCTCCACAGGGGGAAGCCCTGTGGAAGGGTGACTGCAAATGGAAGACGGACACCAGGCAGCCACCAGTAACTGAAGGACAGGACTCACAACGGGATGCAGCGGGCCCACACCACCCACCGGGGCGAACCCATGTTCCACCCTGGAGCCCACAGGGGAATCCAGCACACACCACTGTATGCCACCCAGCAGCCCCAGTCATCCCGAGCAGGAACACCACTGATCCCCATCACAGTAACCAACACACAAGGACAGGGTGGCAGCCAGGGGGGTGACTGGCATCGCACAAGGACAGGAATGCACCCAAGGTGTTACAGGCAAAGGCACAGACTTTATTCATGATGGGGTAACAGGGGATGAAGCAGCTAAACCGAGGCCGGCAACGGGGTGATCAGGGGCTCATGTCCATTCCCCACAAGCCGCACACAGGTGCACTGCTTCAGTCACTCCAAGAGGGAAGGAGCGGTGTTCAGTAACGCTAAGGGCAATGAGGACTGGAGTGAAGGGAAGCAGTGATGTGGTCCAGCTGACAGGCCAGCCTACCCCTGAGTTAGACAGTACTGTGGGCTGGAGCGGGGGGCGAAAGTTTGAGGTGGTCCACAGCACAGGCACAGAAACAGCAATGTGATGGAGGGGCCGTTCGGTGCGCCCTGCTCATGGAGAGGCTGGAGGATGCCCCTGGAACAGTTGCCCTGGGACAAGCCCCTTCCAGGCAAAGAGGCACCTGCAGAATCCCCAGGAACACATATGCGCATCCACCATGAAACAGGGCAGGAGGTGGTTCCCAGTGGCACCAGCAGCCTTCACAGCCCATAGGTTCATCACCAGAGGGTGCCAACTTCACATGTCGTAGGGGTCCCGGTCAGCAGGAATCCTCCAACATCAGTGGGTAGCAGGCCCAGCTCTCCAAGAAACACCTGGAAGTCCGATCGTGAATGGGAGATGCCACGGGCACACAGTAGGATTCTGGTGTAGTCGGTAGCAACATGTAGACCCCCGGCCTGGAGGGCCAGTCCATACTCCGAACGTGCAGTTACCAACAGCCGTGATCTCTGGTGCAGTCCAGGTCACTGCAACAGTGGCTGGTTGGTCCCACAGAGGTTGTTGAAGGAGGGTAAAGCCGAGCTCCCTGGCACGCCTCCGGCAAACTGGACTCCCACAATGGATGGCCACTGTGCCATGACAGGAGATGGAAGCCATCCGCCACTGACAGGGGGTCGCCCATCAGAAGTTGGACATCCCGGCTCTGCCACAGCGTTCCCAAAAGCATGTTGTCACATGGCGACCACTCCTCCCCTGCACCACTGGCGGCCTCAGGACCTACTACACATCCTGCCATGGCCGTTCCAAGGCCTCCATAGCTGCTTGCAGTGGGATCCTATGGAGAGAGGCTGTGACTGGGCGCTGCGGAAGATGATGTGCAGTGCTAGTCGGGCTGCGACTGTACACAGCTGATAGTGGGATGCCGGCAAGGCCCTGTGAATCCCTGACCCACGCACCTAGCAGGTGCATTCCAGCGTTAGCGATGACAGATCAGCAAGGCCATGGATTCCTCTAGCAGGGAGATAACGAGTCCTTCCAAGTAGCGTATCTTGCCGGAATACAGCTGCACAGTGCCGTGGCCTTCAAGTACTGTGACTGAAGCAAGGCCGGTGCAGATGTGCCCTGGCCAGGGATCGCACGGGGTCATGTCAGGGGCACATGGAGTGGGGTGACCACAGGGCCACAGGGGAGCCTTCAAGTGCCCCTAGCCCCATAGGTGCTAGGTGGTCAATGAGGAGGAGACGTGCCAGAGGCCCAGCGAGGGGGGATCACCCTCAGGTGTGTGGAACACACCCACGGTAATGCACCAATTGCATGGCACACAGCACAGGCTGCCATGGTACATATGTGCCAGTTGCTGTGGTCGGACATGGGGTGTAGTGCAAGAGGTGGTATGAGCGTGGTGAATGAGAGGCAATAGTGATTTAACTTAGCAATAGGTATTTGGTGCTGGTGTCCAGAATAGGGTGTAGGTGCCGAGGCGGGAGTAGGCGGGCATGCACAGCGGCTCTCCTGGTGCAGCCATCCTTGGTACCCTCGGACAGGCTTGGGGTTGCAGGGGAGGTGGGAGGAATGGTGTGGGGTGTGCAGGGCGCACAGGGCTCAGGGCCTGGAGGAAGGAATTGCGGGTGTGTGTGTGTGTGTGTGATAGCTAGGTGCTGCGGCCTCCGACAGGCTGGGTGGTTGAAGGGGATACAGTCACAGCTGTGAGGGCCTGGATCAGGTCCACCGGCCACGTAACAGCTAGGTGAGTAGCTGCTAGGTTATCCAGCACGGGTACCGGTGGTGGGTTTCCCCTGAGTGTGCATGTTGTTGTTGGTGCCATGCTGCCTGTTAATGAGCCCCCTGAGGAGCATGCCATCCTGTTAATGGTCCTGTCCTCCTGCTTCATGATCCTGGTTCTGGTGTTCGAGCAATGGGCCGAGCTGCTACTGCTAGGTCACCGCTTCTACAAGCCAACAGAGTGGCCAACATGCACCAAGCTGCATCGTTGCAGTGGGCACGCAGGGAAGCTGTCTACTGACAGTCCATGTTCGGAACAGCGGTGTCCCAGGACATGCGTCTGGTCCTGTCTCGGGAGTCGCTGAATGTCTACGGACACCATGTCACTGTCCCAACGCAGAGACTGAATTGGATGCTCTCTCACACCAGTGAATGGTGGGAGAACATGCTGGCCACCTGGGCAGATGATGCATGGATGGAGCACTTCCGCATGAACCTCTCCATGTTAGCTAAGGGAGCTCCTCAACCCGCATCTCTGGAGGCGTGAGACCAACATGTGGTATCCACTGCCACCAGGAATGTGCTTGGCCATGGCCGTGTGGAGACTGGCCACCCCCGATTCCTGTCAAAGCATTGGGGAGCAGTTCGGAGTGGGGACCGCGACCGTGAACAAGGTGCTCCATGACGTGTGCGACCTGCTGGTGGAGCTACAGCTCTAGCAGGTCATACAGCTCCGGGATCCCGAGGTTGTCATTCATGGCTTTGAGGAAGTGGGCTTCGCCCATTGCATAGGGGTGATCGACAGCACCGACATCCCTATAATCTGGCCCCACATGCCAAGACGGACTACCTGAATTGGAAGCAGATCTTCTCCATCAATCTTCATGCCGTGGTGGATCACAGGGCCTTGTTTATTAATGTCTACACTGGCCACTGAGGGAGGAGCCATGATGCGCGCATACTGCAGGCCTCCCCCTTCTATGCACGCATGTTTGATGGGGAGATAGCCCCCAACCTGTACCAGGTCATTGAGGGGGTCTCCATGGCCCCAGTGGTGATAGGGGACCCTGCCTACCTGCTGAGCCTTTGACTCATGAGGGTCTATTCCATGGCATGCACAGCGGACCGCTGCCTCTTCAATGAACGCCTCTTGTCGGCTCAGTGCATGGTGGAGCAGGCATTTGGGCTGCTCAAGGGGCATTGATGCCTGCTCATGAATAGGAGTCAGTTCGATCTGCAGCATACCCCCATCCTTGTACTCGTGGCCTGCATCCTGCACAATATCTGCGAGACTGAGGGAGCTGTCCTTGAGTACCCCCAACTGGTGAAGAGAGCGGGTCCCGTGCCCCTCTGCCAATATGTCCAGGGAGGTGCGTTCTGGTGCATATCGGAGAAGAACCGGGAAGCTCTGTGTAGCATTGTCGTCCAGATGTCAGGCAACTGAGTAGTGATGCTGGCGGTCACCACCCTTCACAGAACCGTGTAATGGGTAACAATAAAGTATGCTATGTCTGTTCCCTGATCCACTTCTGCCCTGGTGTTTGGGTTGTAGGGTTTCCCCGCTCATATGAGGCCTGTGCTCCATGCCACTGGGTCACCCACTGTCTTATCGCAATGGCAGGTGAACCGCACCAGGCCTTGGCCCTTCACCAGTGGTCCAGTGGCATGGCCGGTACTCCACTGAGGTACGTGTGCAGATCTGTACCCTGCCATGGGAACTATGCTGTTGCCCACCCGGCTGTCTGCAGGCCGTAGATGTATGGGTCCGGCATTGGGATTGTGCATGTCATGCCTCTGTCTGGCTATAGGGAGACCCCTGCGCACCATGGCACCCCTATTGACACACTGAACAACAGATTGCTAATGTATAACACAGTTTATTTGGGGTTATGTACAAGGTGTGTGGGGGGTGTCAAAGTTTGTGAGGCCTTCCCCGTGCCCACTTTGGTGCACCACCGGGACTCACTCCCCCGCAGGCCCTTGAAGCCGCCATCCTTTGGGAGTGGCTGCTGGACAGCCCAGGCTCTCCATTGTCCATAGACCGCTCGACACCAGGCTGGGGTGCTGGACCCTGCGGTGATGGAACAGAAGGTCAGTGTTTCACTCTGCCTTGTACTGTTACCCCGGCACCACGGGTCTTTCTGTAGCCCTCAGTGTTTCCATTGCTCCCCAAACATCATCCCCTCCACCCATACCTCTGCTGTTAGCTATGAGTTCCCCCTCCCCCCCTTTCACGACAGACAAGTGGTTCGGCTTACCGGAGCTGTTGGGGTGGCCAACATGGGTGGTTGGTCACCTAGAGGTCCCGGGTTGGGCGGGGGAGACCGTAGTTTTCAGAGGGGGGTCTCGGAGGCAGCTGTGGAGGAACCGGGAAAGGTTTGGGGTGGAAGGGCAGCCCCATGGACTGTTGTGGAGCTTTGTGTGGGAGAGGGACTCTGTCAACGAGACCAGTGAAGGGGTGCTTCTGGGGAAACCAGGGTTGGCCGAATTGCAGGCGGGGGCACCTGCACCTGTGGAGGGGCGGCCTGGTGGTACTCGGCTACCATCCCTCCACCCGGGGCTGGAGGGGGCGCCTCCTGCCGGGGGTGCCTCCGCAGGAGCCCCACTGCCTCCCCAATTAGGGATGGGTGAACATGGTTCGGAAGTTCAGACCAAACTCAACCAGTTCAGTCAACTGAACTGAATTTCTGAACTGAACTCGATTTTCGAACCGAACCGAATTTCTGAACTCGGCTGTTTGCCCATCCCTAAAAGATAATATCCCATTTAGTTCAATAGGGTTTGAATTTCCAAACTTTGTTCAGAAGTTCAGAGTTAGGACGGAACTCGAATTATTTGGTTAACCAAGCCGAATTTCCGAACCGAACTGAATTTCCGAACTTAGTTGTTCACCCATCCCTATCCCCAATGAGGTCAAGTGCCCATGCAGAGGTCGCCTCCAGCCCAACATGTCCCCCCACCCTCTCGGATCTGTCGAGCTGCATCTCGCGGTGGAGGGTGGTAGTTTGGTGCCTGTCCCACAGGTGCTCAGTGCGGGACCGAGTTAACATGGCTGCCAGTATGTCCTGGTGCTTCTCTCCATCCCCTCTTTGGACCTCCCTTGTGAAAGCAAAGTCCTCTGCGTGCACCTCAGCTAACCTTCTGGTTTCCTCCAGCAGTTCCTTGCCGAGATCCTCTCACCTCCACCTGTTCCGGGCCTGTATCACCCCGAGCTGCATGGCAGGAGGGGCAGGGTACAAATCTATGAAAATAAATAAATAAATAAATTCCTCTTGGCGCTGCCAGCATCTCCCCTCACTGGACCTGGGCACTCATCTGTGGGAGGGATGGTAACAGGTTGGGATGCGAGGCCTTCAGAGTCCGGACTCGATGCCTTTAGCCATGCATTCCGGTTACACCGGGGGTTGCCTGCCCTCCTTCCCAGTTCATCCCTATGGTGTCTGTTACTGGTCAGGTGGGGTGCCAGGGACTGTGTCCCCTCTGTCTGGCAATGGAGCTAGCAGGCGCATTTACCTGGGACCGTGCTATTACAACCCCTCCTAGGGGCCTGTTGCTCGCTCCCAAACCCCTAGCGACCCACCCCCCCTCTGCATACACCTCAGTGACTGCTTAGCCATGTGGCTCAGTTAGCCACCAGTGATGGTTACCAGCCCATACCTGTCACGCATGGGGAGCAGTTGGTTGTAGGGCTTGCCCCTGTGGCCATCCTGTTAGCCCATCAGCCCAGCATCAGCAGGGGTGATGGGCTAACAGGCCCATCACGCCAGCCCGTAACCTGTCCCTTGTGTGTTGTGGCCTACAATCGTTGTCCTGGCGCCTGGATCTCAGGTGTGTCGCCGGTTCCTCCACAACCACCTCTTCCTCCACGACCTCCTCCACAGTACCTTGAGCTGCAATTAGAATGTGGATTCATCTGTCAATCCCTGGTGCCTGGCTGCGGCTCCAGTCACTGTGGCCAGGGCTCATCCCCCCTCCCCTTCTGCCCGGTCCCCCCCCATTCCCTGGTTGCGTTCCTACCTGAATCATCTTCTTCCATGTCCTGGGAGGCATCCTGGGTCTCTGTCCACTCCATGTGCCCCCCCCATCCCCATGGCCCGGTGTCTTGTGGGTTTTGTGGATGCATGCAGAGGGCGATGTTTGAGTGAGTGGGTTCCCAGGGCACCTCCTCCCCCTGTGTGATGGGGCCGTCCCATCCCATATCCTGGCTTGCCTCGCCAGGGGCAGCGGTCTCCCCCTACTCTGGGGGGTCGGGTTGGGGGGGCGGTGCTGTGAGTGCCCATTGCCTGCCCTTGGTGAAAGTGGTGCCATGTAAGTGGGAGACGACTATATCCCTTTCCATGCAGAGGAACTGGTCCAGCTCCTCCTGGAATTCCATTGTCCACATTGCATGGCTGGACTTGAGATTGTTGTCCTTAATATGTTTATATCCGAACCTCAAGTCCTTTGCCTACACTGGGTGACATCCCTATTGTACCCCAGCCGCTGCATCTCCTAGGCAATGGCTTTATAGACCTATTGGTCTTGTAGCTGTGCATCAAGTCGTGCTGGACCTTTTTGACACCCCCCCATACGTGTATGAAGTCCCTGATCTCCTGCCTTGACCAGGGCTTCCCCTTTTGGGTACCGCTTGTGGGGGGCCTACCAACTTCATGGATTGGGGCACACCCGGTAGCTGTGGTGTCATCAGAGTCGGTTGTCTCCTGTTGGGGGTATTGCAGAGGGGTTAGCATCCACCCCACAGACCCCCTGTGCTCCTTTGTGGGGGATCCCTCCCTGCTCCCCCACGGGGGCACAGGAACCTTACCTGGCTGTCATAGAGGCCCTCCTCGGCCATCTCTCTGGTGGTGTGTTGCTCCTGTGTCTGGGTGCTGTTCTGGGGGTGGGGTTGAACTGTTAGCTCTCAACTGCCCGCCCTGTGCTCCCACGGGTTGCTTTCTGCTGCTGGAATGCAGGTCCCTCCCTCCCTGGGTTCTTGGGGTCCCCTCGCACATACCTCACTGTCACTCACACTCCCTTCCCTGTTCCCCGTGGCTGTGCTGGGGTGGGGGAACTGCGGTCGGTGCAGCCACCGCGGTCTGTCCTTGGCCCTGTGGCAGGATGTGTGTGATGTGTTTAGCGGTCCTTCCCACATGCCCTGGGAATCCCAGGGTTCCTCTGCTTACCCTGACCCATCCCGATTGAGTCGTGGCACTGGCTTCCTTCATTTTGTCGGAGGCCTTCCTTCCAGGCATATTGGGAGCCAGCACACCCATGTCCTGTTTTGGGTCCCTTTTAAAGGCTCCTGGGCGGGCGTCCAGAGTCTCCACGGGTGGGCATGTCTGCTTGGGGGCCCCTGCATGGCCTCTCTGGCCATCTCACTGTGGTCTCTGAGGACCAGTTCCCATTCCCATAGGTGCGGGTGTTTCAGTTTTTACATGGACAGGTGAGTGTTGAACACCCATATCCACCCATCTCCACCCACGGAGCATGCTGGCTCCTTCCCGGCTGCTCCGGGTGTTGGTGAGTGGGTTGTGAATGCGCACCCACCCACTCATGGATGTTTACACGGGCACTCTCACACCCATCCCATGGGTGTTTATGGGCGTTCCTGGGTGGGTGACGTCCGTGTAAAAAAGGCCTTCACTTTGCTTCTGAATACAAAACACACAGAGTAATATTTTATCTACTAGTTTTTTTCCCCCTTCTGTTCTTACAAGGTCTTCTGCAAAGGTGTCTTGCTTGAAGTGACTCTTAGCTGTGAACCCTCAAAAGGTCAATACAGTCCTTGGATTCCTTGGATCTATTTCAATTAAAAGAAAAAGCAATTTCAGAGTGTACTCAATAACATAACAGGTAATGTAACCATACAATGCTTTGCTTGTTCTGTGGAGAGGTGTTGATTGTACAAGCAATCTATCCCTGCCTTTTTAGCACATACAGGCTGCTCTACATGAGAAATGGGCACAAATAATCAGAAGCAAGGAGTTGCATTTAAGTTTTTATTGAATAGCTTGCAGGATTCCTTATGTGATACAGCAGAACTGGGGTGGGGTGGGGATCATGTTTTCTCTTTGGTTACATAAAAGTGTCGTACCTATTTCAATAGTTGGGGGAAACACAGACACATGTGTAAGGTAGAAGATTGTTCAAGTGATGTCACTTGTATGCATGCTTCTAGTAGTCTTTCATTACCCAAATGGCATTGGTTTGGACGTGCTTTATTGCCTTATCTCCCATCAAGTCTTTTCACATTTGGTCTTTTCCTCTTGTGTCCATCTGCAGAAGCCTTTTGGCAACACATTTTGAGGGGAAGAGTGAAAAACCCATGATACATCCCCTACATTCATTTCTGCTTTCTGAAAGCCAGAACCTTCATTCCCATGTCAACTCACCTAACAGCTACTTTTTTGGAACTCGATTTTATTGAAATTTACAAAAATCCACAGCTTTCAATTCAACAGGCTAATTGTGCATTGTGTAAAGGAATACTTCCTAATCATTTCTTTATATTCCTCATACTTATTGTGTTCTGAAAAATGGAAAATAGTGTTCCCCATCTGTTTGCTCCCTTTTGTTTCTGCTTTTTTAAACTTCTGTCCTATCTCCCCTCCCACACCCACCCAAGTTGTGTCTTTACTATGCTGAAGACAAATGTCTTAGCTTTGCTTCTTTGTATTATTAGCTATTTTAATATTTTATTAAAATATATATAATTTTTAATATATATATAGGACAATCTCAGCATCTTTACTGAGAAAATCAATCTCTGCAAGTCAGCAGCAGTCGTTTATACAAAACTCTAATCATAGGAATGTGCCAGAAGTATAAACAAAATAATTATTTATAGTTAACACCCAGAAAATACCAAAACAATCAATCAGGTTTCTGAATTAGCATAAGGTTAATCCTCCAATGCCATACAAGGAATGAATCCTGCATCCAGGGTAAAGAAACTGTGTCACCAAGTTACCTTTCACCCATTTAGGCCATATAAAAGAATATATGAGGGCCTCTGGTATCCATTCTTGCTCATTACACCAACATAATTTAAATTCGTATCATTCAATATTTTGTATAGACTAAAATTAAAGTCTACAGAGTCTCTACAGGATCAGGTTCAAACACTCAATGATAGTCCACTGTTTGCTTCAGCCAAGTGCCTTTATTTAAATAGTATCAAGTCACCAGAATATAAAGACATAACTTTGGGGTCTTCCTGCTAATTGAGTCAATGAGCCTCAATGAGCCCTCTCTTGAGTTCCAGCTCCTCTGTTATAGGTGAATCACTTCCATAGGTTCCTAGCCTCTTTGTTTAGGCAAGCTCTCTCCCTGGGCTCAATCCTGGCCACTTTTCTGGCCTCACCCCACTTGGCCAGACAGATCCAGTGAAGCTTGGCCAGACAGATCCAGGGAAGATCCTATACATGTCAGGGACCTGGGTCAAGCTGCAGACCTCTTACATCTTGGGGCTTTCTTGAGGTGAGCTCCTAGGCTCTGTAGCCTCTTGCTTGTGGTCCTGTTTCTTGAGAAGTCCCTGAGCTTTTATTAATGGTGCTGTGCTCTTCATCTAGCTGGCATCTTTTTGCTCTTCCCTGCTGAAAGCAATCACTCCACCTTAACTGATACATTTGCCCACCAGTTGTCTCCAGGCACTTGTTTCTGCTAGGTAGGGCTGAAACGAGAACTGTATGCGTTCTCAGGAGAACAGGCAATATTCTCCCAGCTACCAGCAAGATCTCATGGGATCTTGCTGAGTTTTCCGATAAACTTGCTAGATTCTTGACAATCTCAGATGCAATCTCTGCATGTGAAAAAATGGCCGTTGTGGCCATTCTACACGTGTGGCCCACCAGTGGTCATTTGCACATACGCAGAACATTTTTTGAGTGTTCTCAAGAATAACTCTAAAAATTATCTGTGTATGTCCAAAATGACCACCAGTGCATGCCCAGAATGAATGCACCAACCATTTTGCTGTTTCTGGCTGCATGAGTTTTGTGTTAGAACTGGTCAAAAATCAGCCAATTCTTGACCTGTTCTCAATTTTGCAAATATCAGTGAGACTGAGAACCTAGTTCTCAATGGGATTTGCGAGAATAGCGAGAGCGAGTTTCAGCCCTACTGCTAGCCCCAAAAGTTTTATTTTATTTATCTATAATAAAAATGTTATGCCACCCCCTCCTGCTAAAAGCATCTTGGGGTGGCAAAAAACATATTAAAACAATTTTAAACAGCAATAATATGATTTAAAACACTATTAAAACACAATATAAAAACAACATACCCCCCAACCTAACCCAACCCACCCACCACTTCTCCCTCAGGAAAACATCAAAGTCTTACATTGTCTATGGAAAGAGGGGAGGTTGGTAATCAGGCAGACCTCCAAAGGGAGGGAGTTCCACAACCATGGTGCGGCCACTAGGGATGTGCGAACAGATGACGGTTCGGGTTCAGTAGTTCAGTTCAGTCCAGTTCGGTCTGGTCATTCAGTTCGGTCATTCAGTTCAGTCGCCGAGTTTGGGTTTGGTCATTCGGCTTTGTGGCATTCAGTTCAGTTTGGCCATTCGAAAATAGGTATCGCGTGATACCGTGATCATGTCGGAAACCAGAAACCGGAACTTTGAGTGCGTGCGGAGCTATGTGGTGAGAGAATGTGTGTTTGGCTAAGTGGGTGTTTTGTGTGTTTTTGCTGTGTTTGTGTTGGACTGTTAATTGGTTTCGGTTTGACTGTTGGTTTGACTGGTTAGCGAGTGGTGACTGTTGCCAGGTGAGTGCTTGTTTAAAAAAAAAAAATGAAGAAAGTGACCATTAAATGCTGGGCCTGGGGGAAGACCAAGGTGGTGGAGACGGTGGTGGAGGAAGAGGTTCCTGCTGCTGCTGCTGCTGCTGGACCTTCGGTGGTGGAGGAGGAGCAAGAGCTGGCGGGCACAGGAGGTGCTGCCACTGCTGCCAGGTTTGTAAACTTTTTTTTCACTTTGAGTACAAGAAGAATACTGTCCTTTAGAGCGAGCTCTGGTGTGCGGGTGGGTGCATGGGTGGTGGGCAGTCAGGCACAACATTGGGCATCAGCGGGTGGCAGCGGATGTCTGCCACAGAGAGAGAGGGTACTGTAGTGTGGGGAGCTCTTCCAGCAGTCAGGCATGTGCACGATCACCTCCAACCAAACATGTGCCAGGCTAGCAAGGGTCTCCACTCTCCAGTTGCCATCCCTATGCACCCCCAAATAAGGGCAGGATTTTCATGTGCCAGCCAGGGTCTTTCCAGTTGCCATCCATAGCACCCCAAGGAGGGCAGGATTTGCACGCGCCAGCAAGGGTCTCTCCATTTGCTATCCCTAGCATCCCCTACTAGCACCCCAAGGAGGGCAGGATTTGCACATGCCAGCAAGGGTCTTTCCATTTCCATCCCTCCCCAGCACCCAAAGAAGGGCAGGATTAATTGCACGTGCCAGCCAGGGTCTTTCCAATTGCCATCCCCCCAGCACCCAAATAAGGGCAGGATTTGCACGTGCCAGCTTGCCAGGGTCTCCCCATTGCCATCCATCCCCAGCACCCAAAGAAGGGCAGGATTATTTGCATGTGCCAGCCAGCCCAGGTCACCATCTCTGGTTGCCATCCCTAGCACCCCAAGGAGGGAGGACTAGAGGCATCATCATAAATGCATGATATACGTAGATGTTGTTTATGTGTTCCTGTTTCAGAGAGGGTGAGGATTTGGAATCCTCAAATGCTGGTGTCAGGGGCAGGTGCAGGACACCAAGGTGGAGGTCGCCAGTGCCACCCCCAGACACTGGGCAGACATGGTCCGATGTCTGGCGGTGGTACATGAGGCATGAGGGTGGCTCTGCAGAATGCAAGGTAAGGCATGGGGGCTGGAACAAGAGGGAATGTATTGCCCTATGACTTGTTAGGAAGCCCCATGCAGAGAGAGATTGGCCTACTTGTGGAGACAGAATGCAGGCAGGACTTAATAGACCATTGGTCTGACACAGTATGGCACTTCTTATGTTCCTATCTTTTTATGTTCTTTAGGTCTGCCATAAAAAGTTCCAGAGGCAGCGTGAGGGGACCACATCAGGGCTGATAGCCCACAGTGAAAATCTCCACAGGCTGACGGTGAGGCAGCAGCAGCAGGACTCTGGCATCATGGCCGTGGAGCAATTTCATTGCCAGATGAAGGGGGGAAAGGCATGGCAGAAGCAACATGATGTAATCCCTCCCCCCTCCTCCAGTTCTGATGTGGAGTCCCCCAGGCCCTGGGAGTCTGCAGCAGCAAGGGCCTTTCGGGCCAAAGTGGAGAGGCCCACCCGGGACTTCTTGGCCATCCTGCAGCAGACAGCAGTCATCATGGAGAACCTCCTGGTGGAACAGTTCCAGGTGCTCAAGGTGGAGAAAAAGAAGGTGAAGGTGTACGCCCAGTACGTCTGCACTGAGACGGAATGCCTGGAACTGTACCACCAGTCGGTCTCCAGGTGGAATGCAACCATGGCAGGGGCCGTGAACTTCACCATGGCCCTTGGTTACAATATGTCAGAGCACAGGGTACCCACCCCTAAGTTCTGTCCTGCTCCCCTTTTTCCTTTCCTCCAAGTTCCAGGGGACAGGTCCAAAGACAAGTAGGCTAGACTCTTTTCTTTTCTTTGTATATATGTTTGGTTTTGGTTTTAGATTTATACTGTTTATGTTATTGTTCTTTAAAAATTGTTTATAAAGGTTATATTTGTTGTTACAAGCTTTGTTTTACCTACCCATCTTTTATCCCTCTGTGTTGAAGTTCTGGGAGGTGGCAGAATCTCATACAGCTAATCTATCCCTACCAGCAGCACCTGTATGGCACCTCCACATGTATCATAGGTAAGGTATTGCCCCCAAAGATGTGCCAATAGCAGGGTCTCAACTTGCAAACAGCCACCCAGGAGGGGCAGGGCTTGTGTCTGTGTTTGTGTGTGCCAGAAGAGAGACAGGCTCCTTGGCAGCGGGCAGCAGGCAGCAGGTGCTGGTGATCAAAGGGGCTTTTGGCCAGAGAGAGAGAGAGAGGGGTACAGAACCCTTGGCACAGACAGCATATAGGTCTGGGGCCATTGGCAGCATCAGACATTGGTTGCCAGGGTATAGAACCCTTGGAGCAGACAGCATATAGGATTGGGGGCCATTGGCAGCAGCAGACATTGGTTGCAAAGGTACATAACCCTTGGCACAGACAGCAAATAGGCCTGGGGGCCTGGCAGCAGCAGACAATGGGTTGCCAGGGTACAGAACCCTTGGCACAGACAGCATATAGGCCTGGGGGTCACTGGTAGCAGCAGACAGTGGATTGCCAGTGTACAGTATCCTTGGCACAGACAGCATATAGGCCTGGGGGTCATTGGCAATAGCAGTAGCAGACATTGGTTTCCAGGGCAGGCAGGCAGGTAGGTGACATGGCATGGCATGGCAGGTAGGTGGTCAGCAAGATTGAGGCAGGTTTCAAGCTTTGCAACCTGGGCGGGTGGGCAGGCGGGCAGGCAGCATGGCATGAGAGGCAGTAGGGCAGGTGGGCTTGGGCAGGCTTTGAGCTAGGGAACCTGGGTGGGCAGACAGGCACCTTGGCATGGGAGGCAGGAAGGTGAACTGAGGCATGCTTTGAGCTTGGTGTCAAGCTGGGTGGGCAGACAGGCAGAGTGGCATGAGAGGCAGTAGGGCAGGCAGGCTGGAACATTGGCAGCAGGGTACTCAGATAGGCTAGAAAAGACTGTGCAGTGCAAGAGAACGAGGTCAGTCAGTTTTACATTGGCGGACCAAGATCGTGAAGCCATAGGCCGGCTGGCAGGCTTACAGTTTCCCAATGCCATCCTGTGTCATGAGGTCAGTCAGTCAGATAAGGCGGCCAAGGCTGTCTAGTATGAGGGGGGGCAGG
>QEPC01002219.1:378585-421108 GCA_003113815.1 Sphenodon punctatus | reverse complement strand
CCATGATGCCTGTCCTATTGTTGTGGGGACACCATGCTGCCTCTGCCAAACCATGCCACGATGTGCCGAATAGGGGTTTCCATCGGTAAAAGCTGCCGCGGCGGTATGCCGCTACAGCCCTATCCTCCGCAAGGTAGGTCTCCACGGCTGCTGAGACACCATTGTACTCCCTCTTGTAGCTCTGCCTGGGAACCACCTCCACCACTGACCTCAGCCATGATGCCTGTCCTATTGTTGTGGGGACACCATGCTCCCCAGAGTGGCCTGCATGTAGGCCAAACTTCTTCTGCTGCTTCTGGCAACAGGGCTGCTGCTGCTTCTGGCACTGCTGCTGCTACTGCTATGACTGGCGGCAGGGATAGACTCACCTGGCTGAAAGGGGTGGCTGTTCCCACTCCCACCATCCCCAGGGGTGTCCTGCTGCATAGCCTGCTCTGCCTGCTGGACCCTCTCCACCACTGCATCCTTCCGGAGAGCATAGAGCACTGTCTGGTGTGCCATGCTGTCCTTGACCTTGGGGTCCAGCATTGTTGCCAGGACATATTGCTTCCGCTGCAGGAGTGCGTCCAAACGTGCCTCCAGCCCTGACTTAAGCTTCCATACCAGGTCAAGCTTCCATACCATTGTCCAGCTTCCTGCCTGCAGGGCCACAAACCCATCCCCCAAGAATCTCATCCATCCTACTCTGGAGACTCCGGACCAGAGGGGCCACCTGGCTGAACTGCTCATGGTCTCTGTCATGGCCAGGAATGGTCTCAGGATGAAGACCATTTGAGCCAGGAGCTCCCATTCCATCCCATTAAACCTTTCTGGTGCCTCGCAGTCCATCTCCAGTTGCACCTGATGCAGGGCAGCTTTCTGCTCAATAAGCCACTGCTCAATAAGCATCAGGAAGGTGGAATTCCACCGTGTAGCCACATCCTGAACCAGATGGTGCCCTGGAGAGCCTTGCTCAGCCTGTTTCTCCCAGAGGAGCTCGCTGCTCTTCATTCTCCGGTTGAAGAATCCCACTCGCTTTCTCCCCCGCTCTATCAGGGAGCTAAGGTTGCCTTCCCCAATCCCCTTATTCCCCAAGCCCAGAGTGTCCCTGACCACCAGGTGAAGGGTGCGTGTGGTGCAAGGGATGCTGGTGAAGTCCCCCTCACACACTGCCTTTAGTACATCTGTGGCGTTGTCCGTCACCACACACCCCATCACGTAACCCATTCCCTCACCATGGCTGACAGGGCTGTCTCAATTTTCCTGGCAGTGTGGGGGATGTCCATGACTTGTGCATGAAGCAGGGCCAATCTATACCCTGCTTCAGGACCCCTCCTGCCACTGCCAAGTGCTGCCTCTGGGTCCTGCCACCAGTGTGCAGTCACTGGCAGGTAGGCATGCTGTGCATTCCTACTTGACCACAGTTCTGTGTAAAATAGATGGTGGTCCCACAGCCCCTGCCAGCTGCTCCCTCACCCGCTCCTTCAAACCCTTCAAAGTTCTGGCACTGCAGTCCGACTGAGAGTGGTGCGGGACAGAAGCTTAAACTGGGGGGCCAGGAACCCAATCAGCTGCTGGAAGCCCTTGTATTCTACAATTGCGAAGGGCTGCTCATCCAGCGCAATCATTTCGGCCAACATGCGCTTGGCTTTCTCTTGAAAGCCACGCTGCCCTGCTGCCGATGGCCTTGGAAGCTGCCCCCACCCCAGCTCCTCCATGGTGGACTGATGCTGCTGGCAAGGCTCCTGCTGCTGTTCTTCCCCCCTGCTCCTGCTGGAAGAGGCAGTAGTTGGTGCAGGACGCTTGCCCGCGGAAGGAGCCGGGCGAGTGGCCGCTGCAGTCAGGAACCCGCTGGCATCCACTTCCCCTGACTTCCTGCTTAGCAGTAGAACACTATGGCATGACTTCAGGTGCCTCACCATTGCAATTGTCCCAAGGTTGGCGAGCACCTGCCCTCGCTTCACCAACTTATTGCACAAAGTGCACTGCACCTCTCTGGGATCATCTGCCCGCAGCAGCTTAAAATGTTCCCAGATGGAGTATTTTTTACCCCCTCCTGCCTTCTGGCCCTCCCTGGGTGATGCACTGATGCCAGCACTGCATGGAGGGGCAGAACTTGGTGGTGGTGACGATGACACAGCTCTGGGAGGGGGGACAGCCATCACCTCAGATCCAGACATCTCCTCTGCGGCACTAGTGTCATACTAGAGGTATGACCAGAAGGCCACTCCTAGCTGATCAGAGAGACCACAATGGGACATAGGGGAGGAGACAGACCCTAAAGTATATTGCATCCAAGCTAATAAAGCTTAGAGATCCATTTCCAGAACTGAATGTCTATTTTTGTATTTTGTATTGCCACTTTCATATTCATAAGTCCATGTTTGTAACATCAGTCAGCTTGTTATTTATATATATATATATATATATATATATATAAGAAAGCCTTTATTAGCTTGGATGCAATATACTTTAGGGTCTGTCTCCTCCCCTATGTCCCATTGTGGTCTCTCTGATCAGCTAGGAGTGGCCTTCTGGTCATACCTCTGCATGTCAGCTACAGAAGGCATGGGCAAAGGTATTATTGGTGGTGGCTTCCTGGTTTTGAAACCCTCTTCCCCGGAGGGTCCAAGCCTCTGTATGTTCTAAAACCAGTGTAATTTTTTTTTTGGGGGGGGTGTTGGTTGGGGGAAGGGAGGAAGGAAGGGAGGGAGGGAGGGGGGAGTCAGGTAATCAGGATTAGGCTATATATATAGCCATTTTAAATTTGTGAATATCTATTCATTTATTTAGAATTCTTTTCCTCCATATTCCAAGAGCCCCACCATCTATGCTGATTCCAGAGTAGCTGCACTAGTATAAATTAATAGTTGTGAAGCAAAAAGACTACTTAAATCCACATGCCACTGAGACAGAACAGAGAAACGTTGCTGTAATGCAAATTAGGTTATAACAAGGTGTGAGGTATGGCTCCCAACGTGTGTCCTCAAAAATACAGTACCCTTTCTTTTCCAATTAAAATCACAGTGCAACTGTTCCGTATATCCAAAGATACAAGATTTAAGCATCCTCATTATAATGCCAATTTGATAATAATGAGGAGTGAGGTATAGCTTTCAAATACTGCATTATAACCAGATTGAACTACACTCCTAATAATAAATGTAAAGTTGGCATACTGACTTTCTATATCTGGTTTCAATTCTTCCATTCTCTCTAATCCTGTATTCTTTTCAGGTTGCTGTTTAATATACCTTGCCCCAAACCATTTTTCCTTCTTGTTTTTTTTTTCTTATTTGCTGCTTGCTTCATATGGTTTATTTGTCTCTTATCTTTTCTCTCCTCGCTTCATCCAAATGTAATTCAACAGTCAGAAGATTCTTTATAACTTGGCTGTCAGTGTGGTGTCCCAATACAGGCCACTGAACTCCCTGAATTACACTACTGAGACTTAATATTGAGGAACATAATTATGAGTGTTATTTAATATTTCTGTACCTCAAAGTCAGCTACATGACAATAAATAATATTCTGTACTCCTGTCCCATTGTTCACAGGAATTGGTATAAAGTGAATGAACTCCCCAGAGAAAGTATTTCCAAAATCTAGACAGGCAGTTGAAAGACCTTCCCACAACAATATACCATTTAGAAACTCCCATTTTGAAAAAAGGGAAGGATATATTATTTGAGGGATCCATATCTAGCAGTTGCCAAAACTGTGTTGAGCTGCAAGTAACAAGAACAAAGTTGCCTGCATATCTTGATCCACGAAGACTGTGCCATTAATTTTGTTCATACCCATTAAACAGGAACACAACTAGGGATGTGCGAACAGACTGGAGTTTGGACGTTCGGACATTCGGACTAAAAATTTAGTTCAGGCTCATGGGTTCGGTCTCACAGAGTATGGCTATTGGTCATGGCAGTGGTTTGGGGCACTCCAGGGGTGCCTGTGGGGGCATGGCAGGCCGTTGAAGACACAGCAGCAGCAGAGACAGAATTCAATTCAATTCACCTTTTATTTGTATCCTACTCTCTCGCGCCTACGGCGACTCGAGGCGGCTAACAACAAAGGTGGAACATACAAAATAATCATAACAACTATAATTCAATACAGAAAACATAACCCTCAGTTATCACAATATATCATAATCATAATCTTTCATAATCAACCTATTGTTCTATCCCTGCTGCCACCAGGGAAGAACCAACACAATTTCAGCCCAGACTCCTGCTCTCACCAGGAGAAGGGGCCCAACCTCACTCCAATTCACAATAATATACAACAATATTCACTATTCAATATATAAAAATAACTCATATATCTATAAATACACAACAACCCAGTCCCAACACAATAATAATCCCTCCCCCATCCCTTCCTCTGCTGCCACCAGAGGTTGGTATTAGGGAGAAAACCTCCCCCTCCCTCATAGCTGCTCCCTTCATACATATTCTATAACCTTGTCCCTCCCCCCCCTTCACCCCCAGCAAACAAAGCTCACCGGGAGTAATAACCCCCCATCAATCCCCTATCGTCCCTGAAGGGCCGCACCCTTTGGTCATGACCCTTTGGCTGTGACCCTTTGGCTCGTGGCTTGTGGTCTGTGGAAAAGTCGCAGGCGGATCCCTTTTATGCCTTCCCGAGGTTCACTTCTGGGTCTCAATCAAGCGGGGGGGGAGGGGAAGGGTCACACCAGGGCACCCTAAGCCGGGCACACCGGTTTCCTGGCTCCCCCAACCCCCGGTACTATCTGTCCTGATGTTTTTCTCCCCACAGGTGGTCAGCATGGGATCCAGAACAGTGGCAGAAGCACGGGGAAGAGCACAGCAGGATCAGTGGCAGCAACATCACAGGTGGCTCCCAAGGACTCCCAGCCTGATGGAAAGGTGATTCTTGCTGCATCCCCCTGCAGGCAGCTCCCTTTTATGCCCCCCAGGTCCACTTCTGGGTCTCAATTAATTTGGGGGAGGGGGAGGTTCATGCCAGGGCACCCTAACCAGGGCACACCAGCTTCCTGGCTCCCCCAACCCACAATACTAACTGTCCTGATGTTTTGCACCCCGCAGGTGGTCCGCAGGTGATCTGAAACAGTGGCAGTGGCACGAGAAACAGCACAGCAGTATCAGTGGCAGTGACATCACAGGCGGCTCCCAAGGACTCCAAGCCTGATGGAAAAGAAGGCTTGGCACCCTAGGTTGCCTGGGCAGGCAGGCTCAGCGCATGGCCCCCTGGGGTGCCTGTGTGGGCATGGCTGGCCATCTGAGACCCAGCGCCAGCAGCAGCAACAGAGGCCAGGTGTTGCAGGAATTGGTGGAGCAGCAGCAAAGGCTTGGCATGGGCTTGGTTGCTGTCACCCCTACTTGGCCAGGCATTGCAGGTTGTCATCATTCTCGACGGATCATAAGAGGCTCTACTGCAAATTGGGCAAGCCTTGCCAGGTGGTGAATCTCATGGACACCCAGCCCCCACCCGCAAGTCCATTCATCCGAGCTATCCTCATCTACAAGAGGGAGGATCAAATGGCTGACATGCAGTACCAGTAGCAGCAACAGACATTGGATTGCCAGGGCACAGTAACTGTGGCTGGCACCCCTACTTGGCTGGGCATTGCAGGCTGGCTGACATCAGTGGACCATTGGCAGACAGTGAAGTTGAACGACAGCCCTCCCTGCCTGGAATATAGGCCCCATAACTCTGATGGTGGGTCCTGGAGCTGGAGTGGCTGGCTGCTTTTTGATGTGGTGGAATGATGGCTCCCTGTGAGCAGAATGATGGCCCCAGAACCCTGACAGTGGGTCCTGGGACAGGAGTGGAAGCTTCTGGATGCAGTGGATGGATAGCTCTCCTTGTCTGGAATGTAGGCCCCAGAACCCTGAGGGTGGGTCCTGGGGCTGGAGTGGCTTTTTCTTGATGCCGTGGAATAATGGCTTCCCCTGACTGTAACATAGGCCCCAGAAACCTGAGGGTATGTCCTGGGGTGGGAGTGGCTGGCACCCCTACTTGGCCAGGCATTGCAGGCTGGCTGGCATCAGTGGAGCTATTCGGCTTCCCTTGCATGAAGCACTCTGGATTTTTGGCAACTGCTCTGTTCTTGGCCAAGTGTGTGTGCTCCGTGGTATGTCACCTAGGCATTATGTGGTATGGCCAGTATGACACCCCTACTTGGCTGGGTGTTGCAGACTGCCAGACATTGGTGGAACAGCAGCAGAGATGCCCATCCAGGGCTTGGTGGCTGGCAATACCACTTGGCCGGGTGTTGCATTTTGGCATCATACTCAACAGAGCTCAAGAAGCTCTACTGCAAATTGGGCAAGCCTTGCCTGGTGGTGAATTTCATAGACACCCAGGCCACACCCACTGGTGCATTCATCTGAGCTATGCCCATCTAAAAGAGTGAGGAGCAAATGGCTGATGTGCAGTACCAGCTGCAGCATCAGACATTGGATTGCCCAGTCTCAGAACCAGTTGCACATACAGCATTGGCAGCAGCATAACACATTGGATTGCTGGGACACAGAACACATGGCACAGACAGAAGAGGCAGCATTGGCAGCAGCGGCAGACATTGGATTTCTGGGGCACAGAACCCATGGCACAGACAGCATAGGCAGCATTGGCAGCAGCGGCAGACATTGGATTTCTGGGCACACAACCCATGGCACAGATAGCAGAGGCAGCATTGGAAGCAGCAGCAGACATTGGATTGCCTGGTCTCAGAACCCATTGAACAGCAGAGGCAGCATTGGTGACAGAAGCAGACATTGGATTGCCCAGGCACAGTACCAGTAGCACAGCAGAGGCAGCATTGGAAGCAGCAGCAGCAGACATTGGATTGCCTGGTCTCAGAACCTGTGACACAGCAGAGGTGGCATTGGCAGAATCAGAAGACATTGGATTGCATGGGCACAGTACCAGTAGCACAGCAGAGGCAGAATTGGCAGCAGCAGCAGCAGACATTGGATTGCCCGGTCTCAGAACCTGTGACACAGCAGAGGTGGCATTGGCAGAAGCAAAAGAAGACATTGGATTGCACAGGCACAGTACCCATAGTGTAGGCAGCATTGGCAGCAGCGGAAGACATTGGATTGCCAGGGAACAGAACCCATGGTACAGACAGCAGAGGCAGCATTTTCAGCAGTGACAGACATTGGATTTCTTGGTAGCAGAACCCATGGAACAGACAGCAGAGGCAGCATTGGCAGCAGGAGCAGACATTGGATTGCCGGGGCACAGAACCTATGGCACAGACAGCAGAGGCAGCATTGGCAGCAGCGGCAGACATTGGATTGCCCAGTCTCAGAATCCATGGCACAGGAGAGGCAGCATTGGCAGCAGCAGCAGACATTGGATTGCTCGGGCACAGTACCCGTAGCACAGAAGAGGCAGCATTGGTGGCAGCAGCAGCAGACGTTAGATTGCCCAGTCTCAGAACCTGTGACACAGCAGAGACAGCAGAGGCAGCAGCAGCGGAGGCAGCAGCAGCAGCAGCGGCGGCGGCGGCAGAGGAAGAAGAAGAAGAAGAAGAAGAAGAAGAAGAAGAAGAAGAAGAAGAAGAAGAAGAAGAAGAAGACGATGACGATGACGATGATGATGACGACATTGGATTGCCTGGGCACAGTACCCATAGCACAGCAGAGGCAGCATTGGATAGTCAGAGCACAGAACCCATGGCACAGACAGCAGAGGCAGAATTGGCAGCAGCAGCAGACATTGGATTGCCTGGGCACAGTACCCGTAGAACAGCAGAGGCAGCATTGGCAGCAGCAGCAGACATTGGATTGCCCGGTAGCAGAACCCATGGCACAGCAGAGGCAGCATTGGCAGCAGCAGGTATTAGATTTTGAGGGCACACTACCCATGGCACAGCCGACGTGGTATCAGCAGCAGCAGCATAGGTTGGATGGCCAGGGCACAGAGCCTGTGGCACTGCAGAGGCGTCATCAGCAGCAGCAGCAGCAGCAGACATTTATTTATTTTATTTTTTATTTATTTAGTAGATTTTTATACCGCCCCATCCTGCACAGCAGCTCGGGGCGGTTTACAACAATAAAAACCATTTAAAACATTTAAAATACAATTATAAAACATATCAGTAAAACAGGGTGGTATAAAAATAAATATACAGGTGGGGGATTAAAAATCACCCCCCCCCCCCCCTCCCAAAGGCCTGGGCAAACAGCCAGGTCTTACAGTTCCGCCGAAATGTCAAAAGGCTTGGGGCCAGGCGAGCTTCCTCCGGAAGGGAGTTCCACAGCCGCGGCCCTACCACCGAGAATGCCCGCTCCATCGTGGCCCCCCGCTTAACACGGGGGACCTCCAGGAGGGCACCCCCGGCAGACCGCAGGAGTCGTTCCGGGGCGCGAAGGGCGAGGCGGTCCCTAAGGTAAGAGGGGCCAAGGCCGTATAGGGCTTTATAGATCATTACTAGGACCTTGAACCTGGCCCGGCACACTATCGGCAGCCAGTGCAGCGCTCGGAGCACCGGTGTAATGTGCTCCCGGCGACCCGTCCCCGTAAGAAGACGGGCCGCCGCATTCTGCACCAGCTGCAGCCTCCGGGCCAGGAACAAGGGAAGCCCCACGTAGAGCGCGTTACAGTAGTCGAGTCGCGAGGTGACGAAGGCATGGATGAGGGAGGCCAGGTCCGGGCCAGAGACATACGGACGCAGCCTACGTACCAGATAAAGCTGGCGGAAGGCAGCCTTCGCGACTGCCTCCACCTGCTGCTCCAGCCGCAGGCCTGCGTCCAATATGACCCCCAGACTCCGGACCTGCTGAGCTACAGGGGGGCAAACCCCCCCAATCAGGGGGGCCACCACCCCCTTCGCCCTCCCCACCACCATTACCTCCGTCTTATCTGGGTTGAGTTTCAGTCTGCTCTGTCGCATCCAATCCGCCACGGCCTCCAAACATTGGGATAGCACCGAGACAGCAGGGTCTGGGTCGGTAGAAAACGAGAGGTACAGCTGAGTATCATCAGCATACTGGTGACATCGCACCCCGAACCCTCTCACGACCTCCCCCAAGGGCTGCATATAGATGTTAAATAATAATGGAGACAAGATCGATCCCTGCGGAACGCCACACGGTAAGGCGCGGGGGCTCGATGTTTCTTCCCCCAACACCACCCGTTGGCTCCTCCCCGAGAGGAATGAACGGAACCATTCAAGAACAGTCCCGTCCAGACCCCCCCGGTCACGCAGTCGTCTCAACAGCAGCCCATGGTCCACGGTGTCAAAAGCGGCCGAGAGATCGAGCAGGATGAGAAATGTCGAACATCCCGCATCCATCTCCCGGCGGAGGTCGTCCACCAAGGCCACCAACGCCGTCTCGGTGCCATAGCCGGGGCGGAACCCAGATTGAAACGGGTCAAGGAGCCCGATATTATCTAGATGACCCTGGAGCTGGAGCGCCACTGCCCGCTCAATAACCTTCCCTAAAAAGGGAAGGTTAGAGACAGGTCGGTAGCTGGCGAGCGCGTCCACGTCCAACGATGGTTTTTTCAGCAGGGGGCGCACCACAGCCTCTTTTAAGCAAGGCGACAACCTCCCCTGCCGAAGGGACGCATTCACCACCCTCGCCAGCACCGTCCCCAACGTCTCCCCGGAAGCTTTTATTAACCAGGACGGGCATGGATCTAGTTGACAACACGTGGCCCTCACAGACCCCAGGACATCCACCACATCGGCTGGCGTCACTTCCTGAAACTCACCCCATAAAGATGGACCAGACGGACCCTCCGCCCCCCCGCGCTCTTCCCCTACTGCTATCAACCCAGCGTCGAAATCGGCCTGAATCCGAGCGATCTTGTCTGCGAAGTAGATGACAAACTCCTCACAGCGGGCCCGGGACAAGTCCCCATCCAGGCGGAGGGAGGCCGGACTAACCAGCCCCCGCACCACCCGAAACAGCTCCGCTGGACGCGACTTCGCAGACGCTATGAGGACGGCGAGGAATTCCTTCCTCGCCGTCCTCACAGCCTCCACATAGGACCGCAAATGGGCCCTATGGAGAAGACGATCGGAGACAGACCGAGTCCGACGCCAGCGTCGCTCTAGCCTCCTGCCCACACGCTTCATACACCGCAGCCCCTCAGTAAACCAAGGGGTCCTGCGGTGACGAGACCGAGGCAGAAGGCGCCTCGGAGCCACCCTGTCAATGGCCTCCTCCAGCAAGATGTTCCAATGCCGGACCAGCTCATCCACAGAGTGACCGTCCACATCCAGGGTAAGCTCCCTCAGGACCTCCTGGAACCGCTGGGGTTCCATCAGCCTCCGAGGGCGGACCATCCTAACTGGTCCCTTCCCCTTCTGGAGGGGGCGCGCTAAAAGACCGGCCTGAAGGAGGTAATGGTCCGTCCACGACAAGGGCACCGCTGTCACCTCCCCCACAACCGGACCCCCCGCCTCAAGGCCAGAGCCGAAGATCAGGTCGAGGATATGTCCCCCCACGTGGGTCGGGCAGATCACTTCCTGGGACAAGTTCATAGTTGCCATGGCGGCCATGAACTCCCGCTCCGCCCCAACAAGGCCGGCATCGGCGTGGACGTTGAAGTCCCCCAGAACCAAAGTCCTGGGGGAGCCCAACACCACCTCCGAGGCCAGCTCCGCTAGAGCGGTAAGGGATGCCGCCGGGCATGAAGGGGCCCGGTACACCAGCAGCACCCCTAGCTTGCCCCCAGCCAAATCGATCACCACGTGCAGAGCCTCTACACCCACAATCTCCGGCACTGGATACCTCCTAACAGGCCAGTCTTCCCTAAAAACAATAGCTACGCCTCCTCCCCGGCCGCTCATGCGGGGCTGATGCTGCACGGCATACCCAGCTGGAACCAGATCCGCCAAAGTTGGACCGGCCAGATCATCCAGCCAGGTCTCCGTGATGCATGCGAGGTCCACGGCCCCATCCACGATCAAATCGTGGATAATCGGGGCCTTGTTGACCACGGACCTCGCATTCATCAGCACCAGCCCCCCACGCGCGGACCCTGGACCCGGCACCTCCCTCCCCCTTAGTGGGGGGGTGATGACCTCCACCTCCCTCAGGCACCGTGGACCCCTAGGGGCCCGTGCCTTCCCACCCCATGGACCATACCGTCCGCGCCCCATCACGACCCCAATGGCCATGCCCTCCCCTCCGTCCACCCCATCCCGGCCCTTCAGACCCGGCTGTTTGCCCCCCGGCCCTCCCTCCCCCCCTCCCCCCCATAACCCTCCCCCCCCCAACATACCCTCCCCATTCTCCCTCGGTCTCCCCCTCTCACGGGGAGACCGAGCCACCCCCTCCCCCCCAACCCTCCCGGTCCTCCCCCTGCTCTCACCAGGGGGAGTCCCTGGGTCCACCCCCCACATTACCCCCCCGGTCAATACCCCCACCCTACCACCCTAGCCCTGAAAGATAAAAAGCCTGCCCAATAAAAAACACAAAACCCCCCTGCCCCCCTGCAGTCCCCCAGAAGTGCCCCCGAAGTGCCGCGCCCTTTGGCCGCGGCCCTTCGGCCGCGAGCCTGCGGCCGCAGCCTGCGGCTCCAGCCGCTGCCTCTGGGCTTTTAGCCCCTGCTACTTCCGGGTGGGGGGGGAGGGGACAGGACAGCCCACGTGGCTGCCCTCTGCGTTCCCCCCCCTGCCCCCAACTCACAGTTTTTTTGTTCTTCTTGTCCCCGCAGGTATCCTGCGGGGACGAAGCAGCAGCGGCGGCGGCCCCAGCGACGGCAGGGATGAAAGAGGCGGCGGTGATGACAGTGCCGGCGAGGAAAACCAGCCCCCCCGGCACCACCCACAAGCAGGTAAGCCTGATGTGGGGCACATCATTGGATTGCCAGGGCACAGAACCCGCAGAACAGCAGAACAGCAGAGACAGTAGCAGCAGGATTTGCCTGTGCTTAGCACCCATGAATCCAGGATGGTAGAATTTGTCAGGGAACAGCTCCCATATGACAGCAGAGAGCAGCAGCAGGATTGCGTGGGCACATTTGGATTTTCCAGGACAGAGCACCCATGGACCAGCAGACAGCAACAGTGGGATTACCAGGCCAGTGGGGCACATCACCCAGGTTGCCAGGGCAGGCAGACAGGCACCTTGGCATGAGAAGCAGGCAGACTAGGGCAAGGCTTCAGCTTTGCCTACAGGGTGAGCAGACAGGCACTTTGGCATGAGCAGAAGGCAGACTGAGGCAGGATTTGAGCTTGAAAACCTGGGAGGGTAGGCAGACAGCCAGAGTGGCATGAGCATCAGAAGTCAGGCTGAAGCAGGCTTTCATCTTGGCAACCTAGGCAGATGGGCAGACAGGCAGTGTGGCATGAGCATCGGAAGGCTGGCTGAGGCTCGCTTTGATATTGGAAACCTGGGCAGGCAGGCAAACAGGCAGCATGGCATGAGCATCGGAAGACTGGCTGGGGCTCACTTTGATATTGGAAACCTGGGCAGGTGGACAGACAGGCAGCATGGCATGAGCATTGGAAGGCTGGCTGAGGCAGGCTTTGATTTTGGCAACCTGGGCAGGCAGACAGGCAGCATGGCATGACCATCAAAAAGCTGGCTGAGTCAGGCTTTGATGCAACCTGGGAAGGTGGGAAGACAGGCAGCATTGCATTAGCATCAGAAGGCTGGCTGAGGAAGGCTTTGATCTTGGCAACCTGGGCGGGTGGGCAGACAGGCAGCGTGGCATGAGAGGCAGTATGGAAGGCAGGCTGGGAACTTGGCAGGGCACTCAGATAGTCTGGTGTAGACTTTGCAGCGTGCGAGAGAGCCAGTCAGAAAGGCGGGCCAAGATCATCTAGTTAGAGTCCGGCTGGCAGGCTTACAGCTTCCCAATGCCACCCTGCGTCATAAAGTCAGTCTGATAAGTCGGCCGAGGTCGCCTAGTCAGAGAGAAAGAGAGGCAGGGTGGATACCTGGCATTAGGAGGGAGGGACAGCACCTCAGCAGCAGTAGCTCAGATTGAGGAGGAGCCCCATCCCAAGACTGCCCCTGGCATGGGATGTATTTACCACTCCACCATCAATCCGTGTCCAGGGGCAACTCAGAGAATACCAACAGCGGAAGGTTCAACTTAAGGAACAACAACTGCCCCACCAACTTAGCCCCCAGTCTCAGGCAGTGTGGAGAGAAAATGTCAGCCGCCAGGAGAACACCCACTCACTGGGGACACAGGTTGGTGGGCAGGACAATAGACTCTTGGCCACTTTGGACAGGCCGGCCACACTGTGGGGATTCGAGGGGTAGGACGGGATCTCGGGGCTACCACCGGAGGGGGGAAGGAGCCACACGCACCCAGAGGGAAGGGGGCAGTGAGGCGGTGCCTGGAAAATGAACCCTCAGAATGGAATAGGGCTATCTGAAAGATAGGTCCCCAGCCTGTCTCATCATTGGGTCTCTGGGATGAGCGCACGCCCTGAACGCAGCTGGAACCACACACACACAGGGGGGCAGAGGGTAGGGCCCGGGAACTGAGGGGATTGGTGAGGCCAAGGGGTGCACACGCCCCAGGAGGGGGAGGAGTTGGATAGGTCTCGCACTCCCAAGAAGGGCCCCGGCTGTAGTGCTCCCCACCACCCAAACAATCCCGGGAGAATGCACTCTTACCTGCTGCCGCACCTCAATACACACCCACAATCACTCACGACACTCACTCCTCACACCTTCACACTCAGGAATCACTGCTTAGTGCTTGGGAATCGCACTCCACACCACTCTCCACGACACAAGGGCCAGTCTCACGGGCACACGGCTCCGATCACCAGCCCTGAGCCTCTGACCCTGGCAGGCTTTATCCTAGGGCGCAGGGCGTTGCCGCAGCCTCTCGGAGCGACGCAGAGGCTGGGGCGGGTCAGGTGCGGCTGGTTGCTTGATGCTGACTCCGCCCCCTGAATCACTATCAGCTGTTGGGGCCGGCGGGACGCTCTGGGGCCGGGAAAGCGGGGATTCCCCTTGGCCGGAGGTTTCTTGCTTCCGGGTGACGTGCCCTGCCAGTGCCGGAGATCCCCGCTGCGGGGACACGTCGGCGGGGCCACCTGACAACGGTGGGGACTTTGGAGCGGCTGGGCGCGGGAGTGTCAGGGCTCGGTTCCTGACAGTACCCCCTCTCCAAGGCCGATGCAGAATCATGCGACGGGGTTTCAAAGGATATCGAGCATGAAAGAGACGCACCAAATGGGGGGCATGTACATCTGCCGCTTTCTCCCAGGAATGCTCCGATGGTCCAAACCCCTTCCCGTCGAGAAGGTACCAGAGGTGCCCCTGTCGTCGTCGAGAGTCAAGGACCTGCTGTACCTCATACTCATGTGTGGCTGGGATGGGTCGGACTCCACCAGGAGCTGCGTGTCGGGGAGCTGGGGCTGGTTTCAAGAGGGAAACATGGAAGGTTGGGTGAATATTATACTGCAGGGGTAGTTTCAGCCGATATGCAACATCATTAATCTTCTGCACTACAGGAAACGGCCCCATGTAACGATGGTCCAGTTTCGCAGAAGGGTGCGTGGACGGGTACTGACAGCGATCGACCCAGACCCAGTCCCCTGGGAAATAGTTTGGTGCTTCCCGGCGATGTAGATCCGCATACTTTTTATATTGTTGGTGCGCTCGTAGCAACATTGTTTTGGCAAGCAATTGTGCCTTGCGGATGCGAGTGACGAGAGCCCCTGCCACAGGGATGGAGCATGTAGTTAGTTCTGGGAGACATAGCGGCGGGTGGTACCCATAGGTTACGTAGAACGGGGATGTGCCTAGAGAGGCATTCAAGGTGTTATTGTATGTAAACTTGGCCATTAGTAATAGTTCATGCCAGTCATCTTGGTGAAAGTTAGTGTAGCAGCAAAGGTACTGCTCCAATGTCTGGTTCACTCGCTCCACTTGCCCATTGGTTTGTGGGTGATAGCCGGAGGTGAGGCAGTGTTTGATTTGGAGGGTCGTTAAGAGCGCTTTCCATAGGCGTGATGTAAACTGCGACCCCCTGTCGGAGATTATTTCTAGAGGGACCCCATGCAGCTTGATCACATGGTGCAACAGCAGGTGTGCAGTGTAGCTGGCGGTAGGGAGGCCTATGGTGGCTACAAAATGTCTCATCTTTGTGAAGTGGTCCACGATCACCATGATGGTGGTGTGATGCACGGATGGAGGTAGTTCTACAATAAAATCAATCCCTATATGTTGCCAGGGTCCTTGGGGCAGTTAAGAAAGTTGCAGCAGCCCTTGGGGCTGTTGACGTGGGACCTTCGTGCATGCGCATAGTTTACACTGTTTCACATATTGCCGAACATCGTTCTGTAAGGTGGGCCACCAGAAATGTCGTCGTAACAGGGCCATGTTGCGCTTTACCCCGGGGTGCCCTGCGAGGGGGGCATCATGAAGGCCCAAAAGCAAGGGCTTGCGCGCCTGTGGGGGCACCACAAGTTGGTGTTGATGGTAGAGCAACCCATCCCGCCCCCTGTGGGTTTTGGGCTGGGCTACCGGCCCATACTGATGAACGTATCGTTGGAACTGGGACGTGGTCAGGGCGTTGATGGAGACGACCCGGGGATGTAACAATGCCCCCCCCCCTGTTGTCCGGGGCCTCCCCGACCTTGGTACAATGGGAAAGGGCATCTGACAAGATGTTCTGGCACCCTGGCCGGTAGTGGATTTCAAAATGGAAGCGGGAGAAGAAAAGTGCCCAGCGTCCATGCCGTGCATTGGAAATCTGCGTATTCTGGAGATACGTCAAATTGCGGTGATCCGTGACTACCGTGACCAGGTGCCTAGTTCTGGTTGGAGGAGTGCCGCCCCGATGGCAATGCTGGAGGCATCCGTCTCTACGGTAAATGGCTGCTCAAAATCTGGGTGCTGGAGAATCGGCGCTTGCGTGAAGGTCCTCTTGAGACTCTCGAAGGCCTGTTGCTGAAGTCCCTTCCATTCATACAGCACTCCCTTTCGTAATAAGGTCATCAAGGGTTCAGTTAGCTTCGCATAATTTGAAATGTACTGTCGGTAATAGTTGGTGGTACCTAAGAACTGCTGAAGCGCCTTGACGGACGGGGGGGGGGGAGGAACCCACTGCAGAATAGCGCTGATCTTCTTTGGGTCCATCTTAATTCCTTGGGGGGAGATCACAAATCCCAAAAAGTCAATGCTGGTGACATAGAAGGCTCACTTATCGTACTTGCAGAAAAGCCAATTCTGCCGCAAACGTTGCAATACGTTCCGCACCTGCGTTATGTGTTCTGCCAAGGATGTTGAATAAATGAGGATGTCATCCAAATACGCCACTACGTAGGTATCTAGCATATCTCGTAATACATCGTTTATTAAGTGCTGGAATGTGACTGGAGCGTTGGCCAACCCAAAGGGCATTATGAGATATTTGAAATGCCCATAGCGTGTTCGAAAGGCCGTCTTCCACTCGTCCCCGGGGCGGATCCATAACAGGTTGTAGGCACCTCGGAGGTCGAGCTTCGTGAATATTTTCGCCTCATGTAGCCGGTCAGGAGCTCGTGGATTAGGGGGAGTGGATAGCGATTCTTTACCGTTATAGCGTTAAGTCCATGGTAGTCAATACACGGACGCAGTTCTCGATCTCTTTTGGGAACGAAGAACAGCCGGGCCCCGGCCGGGGAGGTCAAGTGATGGATAAACCCCCGCTACAAGTTATCATCTACGTATTCCTTTAAGGTTTGGAGTTCCGGGGCTGATAACGCATAAATCCGCCCATAGGGGGGTTTGGTGCCGGGAAGGAGTTCAATGGGGCAGTCATAGGAACGGTGCGGTGGGACGATCTCCGCGTCCTTTTTGCTAAACACATCCTGAAACTCCACATACAGGGAGGGCAATTTCTCCACGGGACCCGGCCCGGTGGCCGAGAGGACCCGGGGGTGTGTTGCCTGCTTGCAGGTGGTGGTGCACTCCGCCGCCTCGAAAACCAGCGTTCCCTGACCCCAATGAATGCTGGGGTTGTGTTGGCGAAGCCAAGGCATCCCCAGAACAATAACAAACAGAGGGGAGGCCACAACGTCAAAGCACAGCAATTCCCTATGTGTCCCGATTGTAAGCTGAAGCATCGCCATCTGCATCACAATGGGCCCCGAGCTGAGGGGGGATCCATCGATCGTATGCACGTATTCGGGGGTAGGCCGGGGAATACACGGGACGCCATAGCGACGTACAAAACCCTGGTCCATAAAGTTGCTGGATGCCCCAGAATCGATGAGGGCCCAGGCAATCAGGCTCCGAGAGGAGTCAATGCCTATGTGGGCTGGGATGCACACATGCCGACCCCCCCCCGGGGCTTGTACCTAGCGCCCGAGACCCGGGGGGTAGGGAAAGCTTCAGTGCCCCTGAGAACTTCCCTACAGCTCCCGGGGCCGGGCTTTTCCCACTTCCCTTCAAGCTGGGGGCAGGGCCGGGCAGTCCCGGGCAAAATGCAAAGCCTCCCCGCAATAGAAACATAAGCGGGAGGCTCTCTGATGCTCCTTTTCTGCAGCTGTTAGGGGCCCCCGGGAGGCTCCAATCTGCATTGGTTCCCCTTCTGCCTCTCGTCCTAGCTCGGCCCTCGCCGGGGGAGGGCCTGGGACCCGAAGCCCTAAGGGGTGGAAGGGTTCCTGCGTCGCTCCTGCCTCCGCTCCCCTAGTCGTTCGTCTATCTGTAGGGTCAAGGTGACTAGCTCTCCCCAGGTCTTTGGCAGGGGGGTAAAGGCAAGCTGGTCTTTCAACTCCTCGCTCATACCCCGCCGGTACATAGCACGTAGAACATGGTCTGGCCAGCTTAGGTCGACGGCGAGCTGATGAAACTTGGTCACGTAATCCAGTAAGGGGCCTCGGCCCTGCTTCAGGCCCATAACAGCATACTCGGCATCGTTTACCCGGTGAAAGAAAGGCAAATTCCTGTATGAATTTAGCGTAATCCTGCAGGAGCTCACTTTTACCTGTAAGCAATGGGGTTGCCCACGCTAGGGCAGTCCCTTCTAGTAGTCCAATAATAAAGACCACCTTAAGGGCATCGGTCCCATACGTCTGGGGCTGGAGGGTAAAGGCCAGTTCGTATAGGGCCAAAAATCCCTTAAACTGTTTGCGATCCCCAGAGTATTTATTAATCTTTGGCCCTTTCAGCTCGTGGGCCAAGGCTACCAGCGGGGCCCCCGGCGGAGATCCTGCCGCCGCCTGCGGGGGTATGGGGGGTACCATAGCCCCTGCCCCCGCCTGGTCCTTGAGGTCCTTCACCTCCATAGCAAGGGACTTCACTATGCGGGTCAGCTCCTGGACTTCGGCCGAGAGCTGCTCCATGAGGAACCACGGGGGGGGGGGGAAGAAGGAAATATAGGCTGGTGATACTGTGGGGATTCGAGGGGTAGGATGGGATCTCGGGGCTACCACCGGAGGGGGGAAGGAGCCACACGCACCCAGAGGGAAGGGGGCAGTGAGGCGGTGCCTGGAAAACGAACCCTCAGAATGGAATAAGGCTATCTGAACGATAGGTCCCCAGCCTGTCTCATCATTGGGTCTCTGGGATGAGCGCACGCCCTGAACGCTGCTGGAAACACACACACACAGGGGGGCCGAGGGTAGGGCTCGGGAACTGAGGGGATTGGTGAGGCCAAGGGGTGCACACGCCCCAGGAGGGGGAGGAGTTGGATAGGTCTCGCACTCCCAAGAAGGGCCCCGGCTGTAGTGCTCCCCACCACCAAACAATCCCGGGAGAATGCACTCTTACCTGCTGCCGCACCTCAATACACACCCACAATCACTCACGACACTCACTCCTCACACCTTCACACTCAGGAATCACTGCTTAGTGCTTGGGAATCGCACTCCACACCTTTCTCCACGACACAAGGGCCAGTCTCACGGGCACACGGCTCCGATCACCAGCCCTGAGCCTCTGACCCTGGCAGGCTTTATCCTAGGGAGCAGGGCATTGCCGCAGCCTCTCGGAGCGACGCAGAGGCTGGGGCGGGTCAGGTGCGGCTGGTTGCTTGATGCTGACTCCGCCCCCTGAATCACTATCAGCTGTTGGGGCCGGCGGGACGCTGTGGGGCCGGGAAAGCAGGGATTCCCCTTGGCTGGAGGTTTCTTGCTTCCGGGTGACGTGCCCTGCCGGTGCTGGAGATCCCCGCTGCGGGGACACGTCGGCGGGGCCGCCTGACAACGGTGGGGACTTTAGAGCAGCTGGGGGCGGGAGTGCCAGGGCTCGGTTCCTGACACACACATTGGTTTTGCCAGCCCAGTAGGCCAAGGGATCGATGCATGGCTCCTCCTCCAGGTAGGTCTCCACTGATTCTGAGGTGCTGTCGTACTACCTCATGTAGCTCTGCTTGGGAACCACCTCCACCACTGCCCTCAGTCACTCTGACTGCCCTGCTGTACATGGGCCCATGCTCCCCAGAGTGGCCTGCACATACGAGCTGCTGCTGCTCACAATAGGGGTGCTGCTACTGCTCAGCCTGCTGCTACTGCTGCTGCTACTGCTAGGGCGGAGGGCAGGGATAGACCCCACTGGCTGAAAGGTGTGGCTGCTCCCACTCCCACCAACCCCAGGGGCGTCCTGCTGCTGCTGTGGCACATTCTCAAGTGCCCGTTCTGCCTGTCGTACTGTCTCTACCAGGTCACCCTTCCATTGCCCATAGAGTGCTGTCTGGTGTGCCACGCTGCTCTTGACCCTGAGGTCCAGCAAAACGTATTTCTCCATCTGCAGGAGCTCATTGAACCGTTCCTTCAGCACCAGGTCAACTGCCTCATCTGCCAGCTTCCTGCCCTGAGGGCCACAATCCTGCCCCTGGAGAATTTCCGCCAGCTTCCTGTGCAGACTCTGGATCAGAGGGGTCACCTGGCTGATGGTGGCCATGGAGGAACTGATGGTCTCCATCACATCCAGGAACAGTCTCAGCACGAAGACTGTGTGAACCAGGATCTCTCATTCTGCCCCATGGTACACTGGAGGTGCCCCACTGTCCATAACCAGTTGAACCTGATGCAGGGAAACTTTCTGCTCAAGAAGCCGCTCAAGCATCAGGAATGTGGAATTCCACCTGATGGGCACATCCTGCACTAGCTGGTGCACTGGGGAGCCTTACTCTGCTTACTTCGCCTGGAGGAGGTCGCTGCCCTTCATACTCTGGTTAAAGAAACCAGCCAGCTTCCTCCCCCATTCAATCAGGGACCTAAGGGTGCCTGCCCCAATCTCCTTCTCCCCCAAGACCAGAGTGTCATTGACCATCAGGTGAAGGGTATGTGCAGTGCAAGGGATGCTGGTGAAGCCCTTCTTGTGGACTGCTCTCAATATGTAGGCCGCATTGTCCATCACCATGCACCCCTTGGTGATGTGACCCACTTCCTCACCATGGTGGTCAGGGCTGCCTCGATGTTCCGAGACATGTGGGGGCCATCAGTTACTTCCGCCTGAAGCACGGCCTACCTATACCCTGCTTTGGGACCCCTCCTGCCACTGCCAAACGCTGCCTCCGGGTCCTGCCACCAGTGCGCCATCACTGCCAGGTGTGCATGCTGCACGTTCCTACTCTACTACAGGTTTGTGGTGAAGTGGATGGTGGCACCCTCAGCCCTTGCTAGCTGCTCCCTCACCCACTCCTTTAAAGCCCGGTACAAGGCTGGCACCACTTGCTGACTCAGGGTGGTGCACAAGGGCAGCTTAAGCTGGGGGGCCAGGATGCCAATCAGGCTCCTAAAACGCATGTCCCCAACCACCGAGAAGGGCTGCCCATCCAGCGCGATCATTTCCCCCATCATTTCCATGTCCTGCAGCTGCCAGTGGACTTGGCAGATGCCCCTACCCCAGCTCCTCCATGGTGCGCTGTTGCTGCTGCTCCCCCCTAGCAGCAATACTGCTCCTGCTGCTAGAGGAAGCTGTTCAAGCAGGATACTTGCCCGCTGATGGAGGTAGATGACTGGCCGCTGAAGTCGGGAATCTGCTGGCATCCACTGCCCCTGCCTGCCCGCTTAGCAGCACAGTGCTGTGGCATGCCTTAAGATGCCTCGCCATTGCAGTTGTGCCAAGGTTGGTGAGCACTTTCCCACACTTCATCACCTTCTAGCACCAACTGCACTGCACCTCCTTGGGATCATCTGCCCACACCAACTTAAAGTGCACCCATATGGAACATTATTTGGTACCTCCTGCCTTCTGGCCTGCAATGGGTGACGCACCACTGACAGCACTGATGGGAGGGGCAGAACATGGTGGCGACACAGCTCTCTGATAGACAGCCATCGCCTCAGCACCAGACATCTCCTCCACAGGACTAGTGTCTGCCTCACTGTCCCCAATCAGAGTGATGTCCCGCAAAGGGGAGTACTGGGACCCTGAGGCTGAGACTGCCCACCATGGTGCTGCCACTCTCCCTGTGCTCCCTATAGCTGATTCTGCTGCTGTTGCTGCTGTTGCTGCTGCTGCTGCTGCTGCTGCTGCTCTCTCCCTGCTTCCATTGCTCGGGGATCAGGCCCTGCCTCTAGAAGCCAGGGTGAGATTCACCAGCCCTGGACATCTGGGGATCACATTAATAATTGGAGTCAGGGACATTTGTGGCCCTGGAGGAACATCTGAACCTGAAGCAGCTGCACCTGCTCCTGCAGCTGCAGCAAAGACAGCCACAGCCTCCTGGACTGCAGGTCTTCCAGTGCCCTGAGTGGCAGTGGAGGACGCTGGCAGGAGGTGCAGCCAAACCACACCCCTAGTGCCACTGCTGGGAGTGTTAGGCAAATTTCCCTTATTTTCCTATTTGCCCAGGAGATTTATATTTGAAAGTCTTCGTGGTCTATTATTCCACCACTTAGTATACTGTCTAAGTAGTCAATTATTCCATTACAACCAACAACATCATCACCTCCTCTGTCAAGAGTGGTGATCGTCTCTTTATTAAAATATCCTGATAGGATCTCAGGGAGGGAATCAGTCCCTGGGGATCTTATTGAGGAGGTTCTATTTCTCCAGTACCATGTAAGAATGCAAACCACACAGGACTGACCAATACAACAACTTTTATTGTATTAAATTGTCAAATGATTTCTAAACTTAATTCCCTATTCTTATCCCACTATACTTTCATACTTACAAACATGCATATGTTTGGGATGACTAATCCGAAAGTAGCGTTGATGATAGAAGCTGGAGGTCCTGTTGTGCGCATGGTGCTTCATAGGGTGGCTGGTTAGTCACCTCCAAAGTCAGGGGGCTGTACCTGTCTTTTTATGCAGTGATTTCTGCTAGAAATCTGTCTTGCTTCTTGGCAAACATTCCAACAGTCTCTTTTGTGGTTTTCCTGTTATTTGCAAACTGGTTATTTTTGCCAGCTTCTTGTGACAGTCACCAGTCTCTTGTAGCTTCTATTTTTCACAACAGTCAGCAATTTCTTTGTTGTCTACATGCGTGATTGGTCAACTGCAAAGTTTTACCCCCTTGTCAGCAGCTTTTGGTCAGCAGCTCTTGGTCAGCAGCTCTTGGTCAAGGTAGGCATTAAAACAGATATACATAAAGCAGGTTGAGCTGGCCAGGTGTTAGCCATTTTTGATTTCAAAGGTTCTGTCTTTAGAAACTGACAACTTGTCTTTTCTTTAGAATGGCCGATGTCTTAGGCCATCCCCCTTGCCACATTCCCGCTCTGCGGTTATCTTTTTTTTCAAAATCCAAAGATATCTTTAGTCTGTCACCACTTTCCTGCCTGTGGTGAGCTTGTTTTGCAAAGTCTAAAGACAACATTTGTCAGCATTTTTAATTCTCTTTGCTGTGCCAGCTCCTGCCTTGGTTGTAAGATTCTGTTCTTGCTTCCCATAAGCCTCTACTCTTCAGTCATGTAGACCTGAAATCAGTCACTCAAAACCATGTGTACAGTAGAACAGGAGCCTCTGAAGCCTGTCTGCCAAAATCAGGCACGTATAGTTTGGGGTGTGGTGATGGGCTCAGGCTCCTGCTGATGCCTGCCACTCTGCTGGCATGGCCGCTGCCACCTCTGCCATGTGCCCCATTGCCTGCCTTATGGGAAGCAGACCAGCCTCTCCTGTTTCCCTTCTCCATTTTTCCTTTCCAAATTATGCAGAGGAAGATTTTATATTTTTAAAATGTATTTATTCAAAATTTGAATATTATATATATATCTACTACATGAACTCTAACTGCTATTAACTATTCTAAAACCTATGGAACTAAATGGAATATTATCTAATATCTACAAAGGCCTAGTCCTACAATTACACTATAAAATATTAAAACTAAATCACTACACACTATCTCTGTCTATTTCTATAAGCTAACTCCTACAACTATCTATAGTAACTAGCATATATATATATATATATATATATGAATATGAATATGAATATGAATATGAATATATATGATAGCTATATGATATATATATAAGCTCACAACAAACAACACAGTGAGGGGTACAAATCAGGGATGGAATATATCTAAGGAGGAGGGAAGGATTCAATGGAGGGTAGCGAGAACCAACACAGGGAGGGGTAAAAAATAAATAAAACACCTAAATCTATCTAATCTAATCTAAATAAATGAAACTATGGAGGTAAATGTGTGGAAATGGGTGAGGAGGAGGAACACAAACTGCTGGGAGACGGAGAGTTCTGAAAACGCCTGCTGACAAGATCAGTGGCTACCTCAGAACGATATAGAAGTGTTATATTGGAATTTACCTGGTTTCTCTCCCAAGCACAATTCCCAATTGGGATCTTAGTCACCCCCACACCATAAATTAGACGTTTGAATTGGGTACAACACTCTTTTATTTTCTGATTTCACAAAATCAGTACAGCATGAACCCAATACTACAGTTCTTGGATAGATCCTAGACTGGCCTGCCTAACACATAAAATACTAGGGATGTGCAAACGCGGTTCGAATGTTTGGAGTTCGGACCAAACTCAGTCTGTTCGGATGACCAAACTGAACATCTGAACCAAATTCATAAATGACCAAACAGTTTGGTCATGTGAGTTTGGATGAGTTTGGGGCAGGAAGAACATGTCTGGAAGACCCATTCGGGTGGGAAAAATGTGACTGGAAGGCCCAGGTAGGGGGAGGCAGCTGAGGAGTAGACTTCCTGGCACCAGGGGTGGAGACCAGGGGTGGTCTCAGGGCCAAATGATAGCAATACTGAAAATAAAATCTTCAAAATCGGTATCAATATCCGTACCGATAGTGATATTCCAAATGTTCGGCTGAACCGAACTATGCCGAACTGAACGATCGAACCCGAACTCGATTTTTGAACCGAATGACCAAACATCTGGACATCTGAACCGCGTTCTGTTCGTACAGCCCAATAAAATAGATGTCGCTTACGTGTCCTGCAGATCACAGTGGCGAGTGTTGGTCGGGAGAAGTAGATACAGGTGGGGCCCCAGGGGTCCCTTGTATCCAGTTGAGTTGCAGAACTCCCTATGGAGGAGTCCCAGAAAGGGTCGACAGCTCAAGAGAACAAAATTAGGTTTCTAGTAATGTGACGAAGATTTGGAGTATTGCTTAGTCTTATATACTGTCCTGTGCGGGAAAATGTTATCAGAAATACTGAGTCCTTTCATGCAGGAGGGTTTGTGTCAGCATATTTGGGAACAAGGCCTTTCGTTACCCTTTGGTGGTTTTCGGGCCAACCCAATTAGTATGCAAATTTGTTTCCCCTGATCTGTTTTCAGAACATTCAGGCCCCAACCCTCCAGACAAGGTCGAATATTCTGTAATTTAGATTGGGAGCCTCCTCACTCCTCCTGGCACCTCCAAGGCTATCTTCTCACCAATACCCAATCACTCTGTATTATAAAAAGGCCACTTGTTTTGTCAAGTGTCGCAAGCTATCTCCTCTTTTGCAGTATTTATTGTTTTGTTTATATCAACATTCCCTTTCTCCCTTCCAAACAATCTCCCTCTTGCATGGTTCAGGTTCAGCAACTTTTCCCACCACTGTGATCTGTGACCCCTGGGTTAGGCTTAGGTCGACTAGTTTGTTCTTGGCTTGTACCCATCATGCTTTTCAATATAAACCAACATATTTCTACTTGGGCTAATATAGGCACATATATTCAGCACTACTTATATTCTATCTAGTATTGTTATAAACAAGTGTACACAGTTACTAAAATAATCTAAAAAGTAAGTTTACAATCATGTGGTCAGGTGAGAATACAATCACAATGCAACAGTAGGGGGGGGAGGACAATGACTTTTGTTGCTATTTGCGCCCGCCTTACCACAAGTCCCATTGGCTCCATGCAGTCTAGCCCATGGCCAATCGCAGACTGCCAAGTCAGTGGTCTGAGGAAACGAGGGATGGTGATTGGGCAGGCTGGCTGCTAGTCCAAGCCTCTCTCCATCCCTGGGGCCAGGAAGTCTGTTCCTCAGTTGCACCCACTCCCTGGGCTTGCCAGCCAGGTTTTTTCAGCCCGAACTCATCTGAACCCATCCTAAAGCACCCGAACTGTTCGGGGCTTTGGGTGTTCAGTTTGGGCGTTTGGTTTGGCAGTCTGAACTGGCTGAGTTCCGGCCGAATCTCAGTTGCACATCCCTAAACACAACTAGGGTTAAGAGGGCAGAGCTGCCTCTACTGTAAGTTGACAATGTTTCCTCTTGTCTTTGATCCTTGGCAGGTGTTTTAAAAAGTCACAAGCAGCATGCAACCAGCTGAAGAGGTATCACTACAGCTGTAACAAGTACCCACAAAAATTGGTATATCCGGCAAATTTTCCAGTGTCCAAATTGACCTGACAACTTCGGGTACCAATTGGTACATGATTGTGACCTGATTCAGGTACCCAGTGTCCCAGAATGCCAACTTCCAGTCCTGGAGTGTTAGCTTCCGGTACTGATTTTTCGACTTCTGCACTGTGGCACCTATTTATTATTTTTTCTATCCTGGAAATTTGACTTTCAGTGCCAGGAAGTCAACTTCTGGTCCTAGAAAATTGACTTCTGGTACTGATTTTTTAAATTATTATTATTTATTTCATCCCAGTTTTTCAATTTTCCAACCCAATATACTAATCTATAATCGGAAAATCGTATATCAGTACTGGAAGTTACCAACCTTTCGGGCTTCAGGGTACCCAATTGATATTGGGGTAAATTAGGTATTCAATGAGGTGGCCAAAAATGTGGGTATTATTACCCATGGTACTAAATTAAGTAGCCATTTCAGCTCTAGCTCTTATCACCACAAAATAAACTTTGTTTCTGTGTGTGTTTCTGTAGAGTGTTTCACCTTCAGCTTTCCTGTGGTTACTAATGGGAAGCCCCCATCACACAAGTGACACTGCATTTTTTCTTTCTTTCATCAGAATTTTTTAGGACTTATAGCACAGTTTTAAAAGAACAATTAAGTCACCCCAGGGCATACTCTTATCACAATGGGTGAGAATGTATGTCTATAATTTTCCATGGCTCGGAATGTGAATATTTCTTTTGGACAGAAGAACAATTGTCATAAATACCTAAAGCATTTTGTAAGTAATCTCCAAATAGCTTTCACAGCTTTGATCACTTACCTGCATACTTGTATATTAATTTGACAGATCCTAGGAAAAATTATCACCTTACTTCACAAGCTAGAAAGCGGTGCGGGAAGAGAGGAGGAGACTCTATCTGAAATTGCAGCTTTGAAAATCAGGACTACTTTAAGACAACATTTTACAACAGCTTGGAAAAATCACCATTGTGAAAAATCAAAAGGATGAGGTCAATTTTGTGGAGTTTCTTTTTTTCCCCTTCCCCCCCCCACTTCCCTTATTTCAGAAAATGAAGCAAATGGAAATAATCATGAGAGCACAGCAAGGCGGAGACATGGTCCAATGATCAAGAAGTTAATTATAAATGTTGATCATGGCATCTTGAGTAATTTTATAATCAAATATATCCACTACATATGTAAGGATGAAAAGCAATCATGGAACAATACACATTGTTTACTGGAAGTAGAGTGTATAACAATCAACATAATCTAATGAACACATGCCAGTGAGTACTCTCTAGCTTAACCTCAGGATCTCTCTGTCCTGGTTCTGTCATGTCAGACAATGCTACCAATCAGCAAAGGGCAATGAAAGAAGGAAAAATGGGAGGAAAAACATGTGCATTACTGGCTTCTTCTATAATAACTGAGCTGGAACTCTGATAACATATTGGGGGAAAGATGTGCCCTTCTGTAGCAGACAGGATAATGGGAAGAGTGAATGGGCTTTTGTGCATTAGTTCGAAGTAAAATACTGTTTGAGAGAGGTTCAGCCGGTCCCCTACAGGCCAAAAGTGTCTGGAAATATTTTTAAAGTAAAAAGCCATTGAATTTTCTCTTGTCTCTTCAGTATGGTACTTCTTCTTGTGTTCTTATGACAGAGGATATTGTGAAGACCAATAGCATGATGGTATGGTGGTGGTTGTGTTTTGTTTTAAGGACTGGATAAATTATCATGGAATAGGTCCATGAATTACTGTTAGTCAACTTGGACAGGGCATGAGATCTCTGATAGTGGGGGTAAATAGAGAGAAATTGATCAATTCATTAGGACCTGTTGGCAAGTACCCTAGAGTAACAATAGTTTGCCACTGCTGGAGATAGGATGTTGAGTAGAAAGACCTAGTTTAGCACTTCTCATGTTCTATGGTCACCTGTTACTCTCTATTGCTGCTTGATTTGCTGTCACTTAACCTATTAGTTATACAATACAATGGTGTGAGTGAGTTACAAAGCAGAGGAAGTGTCAAAGTCTGTTTAATGCTAATATCTATCTACATCTGTGGTTCCAGACCTTTTTACCCATCTGACCTCATTTTCAGCTTTAAATATAATGCCACAACAACCCAAAAAAGCAACAAAGAACTGCACTGTATATAAAAATACCAATATCTATGACCCCATCTGCCGATGGCATGATCCCATTTGGAATCCTGACCCACGGTTCCTTCAGTTTACAGCATCACAGACAGATGCTTGTCCAACTTATTTTACTCCATTGCCCAACAGTTCTTACAGCTAGGATGTTTTTTCTTAATACCTAACATAAATCTTTGACTCTTTTTAAATGGGCCGCAGCTGGGGGGGGTGTGGTTTGTTTTTGAGCATGCCACTGCAGGGGTGGGGTGAGGGGTGGGTGCACACGGGTGCACACCCATCCCCCCCACATGCCCCTGCATGGAGCAACCTGCGTTTTTACTAGTTACTTCATATGGGGGCGATGGGTGGAGGTGCATATTAGGCTACATTCACACCTGACGCCTGGCACTGTTAAAATGACGCGCAGGCAAAGACGCAGCAGCGGGGAGGAGCCAGATGCCGGCAGTACGCCAGTGTGAATGGGGATCTGCCATGGCTAGCCTTGTGCATGGAAGGGCGCAAAATCCAGCCCTGTTATGCATGAGCAAAGCCACGGAAGAATTCCGTTCAGTGCAGGAGAACCCCGTACACACCGGTGCTACTGACGGCATCAGGCTCCTCCCCACTGCTGCAACTTTGACTGCACATCATTTTAAAAGCACCATGTGTCAGGTGTGAATGTGGTATCACATAGAAGAACACACACGTGCCCACCCACCCATGTCCACTTTCAAACGGGACACACCCACTCATGTCCACCGTGTGGGTATGCATGGGCATGCGTGGGTGTGTCTCATGTAAAAAGGGCCTATATGGCTGCAATTTAGATGCATTCCCTTTTGTTGTATCTTCTGTGACAGTGAAGAATAAATGTTCACCAACTTTTGGGGGGCATCCTTTTAGATGGTTGAAGACTGCTATCACATCCCTCCCTTAATCTTTTCCCCCCTCTAGATTAAACATGCTTGGTTCTTTCACCCTTCACTCATATTGTTTGTCCTTCGGCCCATTTATTATCTTAGGGTAATTTTAGACGTGACGGGCCTGGAGGCCCGCCACGCTCAATCACAGACTGGGATCCGTTTCGGATCCCGGTCAGGAATCAGGCCGGCCGTCCTTTAGATGTGCTGGTGTGATTCCACCTGGGGATCGGGGAGGGGTCAGGGCTGTGCAGCTCGACATGCAGCCGCACAGCCCCACCCCCACACTCCCCCGGCCACCTCCCATCCGGGAGACAGGCAGGTGCAGCGGCCAATCCGGATGCTGCACCTGATCCCGGACTGTGGCCAGGACCACGGTCCGGGATGGGCCAAATATAACAGATGTTACTTTTGGCTCATCCCGGAATGTGGCCAATCTAACCATGCTTTTGGACCTCCGGGCAGCCGGAAGTCTGAAAGCGTGGTCAATATGATTCCTGCCAGGTATTCACTGCGGTGAACATCTGGCAGGAATCCCTTTAGACGTTACGGTATGAACGGCCACCACAGGGGATTCACTGTGGGTGACCGTGGTATCATAACGTCTGAAATTATCTTTAGCTGCTCTCCTCTGAACCTTCTCAAGTTTAAGATCCTTCTTGAAGTATCATGTCCAAAACAGAACACTGTATTCCAGTTGAGGTCTCAACAACACTGAGTAAAGTTCCTGTTTCGCTCTCTCAGAGAAGTGAAAAGTTGAGCAAGAAGTGACACTGTATAAATGCATCTTTTGAAAACAAGGATGTTCTCCTACCATAGACATTAGTTTAACTTACCTCTAGTCAGTACAGCAAGTGGTGCATGCAGTACTACCGCGTCAACCTAGAAACAGGTAGATGATTTCATTTCGTTAACGTATTTGTTACATACCTGTGGAAAGACCCTGGGTGCATCATTGGAATTACGTTGTCTCCATCCTCTCTGTTCTCTACACTTAGCAGAAATATAATTCCTTTGACCAGTCAGCTTACAGCAGAGATTCCCAAACTATGGGTTGGAACACCAAGTGGGGTGATGCAATGTATGGATGAGGTCATGATCTCATCTGATATTAATATAATTGGCACATCTTTCTTGCTACTTGGGGTAATTTAAATATCTTTAATTGGGGTCACACAGACAAAAAAATAAATGGGAACCACAGGTGTAGTGGATTTTTGGCCATGATGTTATAAATGCTTACATAATTAACTTGAAGTATGTGAGCAATTCCCTAGCACAAGATACTATATGGTATTTTAATATAATAATTACATAAGCAAGAGAGAAAAATCTTTTAGACGATTAAAATGGCTCATTTTATGAAAACTGTTTTACACAATTTTGCTAAACTGACAGAATTAATTTAGCTTGCATTGCATATGTAGGTTCTTAAAATATTGTTATGACAGCTCTAATTACGACATTCCTCAGTGGAAAATATAGGCCTGTGTCACAATAATATTTATCAAATGTACTTGCTGCCCTCTTGAACTTATGTTCTTAGTTTTGTGCTGTAATACATTATAGATACATAAGTGCATCCAGTTCTTCTTTGAATGTTTTGTTTGCTGTATGTAAGTGTATGGAATCTATTGACTCCTGCGTTCTCAGGATGCAGGTAAAATTGATCATAAAATATAAATAAAATAAATGTATTAGAATGTCTGTAATGACATGTTTTTAATTGTCCTTACTAAATGTCTGTATTGTACAATCTCACTCTTGGAGGTCAAAGCTGCAGACTCTGATCAAACCTAAATTACTTTTGTTTAATTATATGTAACCAAACCTTGTGAAGGCCTATTTGTTCATGTTAACAGGAGTGGACGTTTTATAGACAAGTAAATTTCATGGAGGGTTGGATATATTTTCAGATGGAAAATTCCAGTCATCCATGAAATTAAAGAGAAAAGGTTTCCTTATAATGGAAAGTTTTGCAATTACAGATCCTGTCCACCTTTCTTTATACATTTCCTACCCAAACTTTTTGCCTCTATTTTAATGTTGTCTTATACTGTGTTTGCTCCTGTTGCCACCATTATAAGCAGAGACATGGGGGAATATCTATATTAACCCTCTGTTTTATGGAGGAATTATTTTTTTCCATCAAATGTTATTCCCAGCTGAATGTTACCAAACAACTCTGTAGAAGTCTACTTCTGTACAAGTATTACATGTGTAACCTCTATTGAAGTCTATAAGGGTCACATATCAGCATGTGCTGCTTTGAAAATGTACCTTACAAGGTGCCCTGAAACAAAGAGCTATACTGCTGTTCATGAGAAATTTTGCCATATTGAGAACCAGGATTGATTTCCCAACCATTTCCAGTTACTGATGCGATTTCTCAATTCTCATAGTACTCCGAGATAACATCCTGATGTATCATTTTTCTGCTTACTGTTTACCACATACCGATAATGTACGTCTTACCGTATTGCCAAGGGTACCATTTTACTTTTGGATTTGTTGTTTCCACATTTCTGATCCAATCACTCTCTGAATAGCCCACTCCTTAACCTCTCACTTCCCCCCGCCCCTTTATCTCCACTCCAGTGTCTCCAATCAGAAATGTTGTTCTATGTTGTTCCCTTTGCTTTGACAAATCTGCAACTGGAGTGCAGATTAGTAAAGCAAATTGCATAACAGCCAATGAGTAACAAGGAAGAACAAGGGAAAATTTGCTGCAAGAAATGCAGTATTGCGTCAGTATGACTTCTTGGGATGACAAAGTGGTAAATGAGATCCCGGTAACAAGAACGTTGTTAAACCGAGAAACGAAATGTCAATCAAGACATTATCAAGTAGCAAGAGGTCCTCAGTTCATCCAAGATGGTACCAGGAACCAGGATTTTGATTAGATTTCCTATTTTGGCAAAATCTTGTTTCATCACTACTCTGAGCTTATATTGCAGTATTTATTTATTTATTTTAAATGGAAAAAAATATATTATGCTAATACAAAATATATTCATGAGGTTCAGATGCTTGGAAGGGTATAACTTTTGAACATGGGTGTCTGGTGTTAGGTCCAGAAATATTTATTTAAACAACTACATATAGAACCTAAGTGCTGAACAGGACTTTATGAATCAATCTAGTCAATTTCCTTTCTCTTGAGCAAAACCACTTGCAGCTAAACCATACCTGAACAGAAGTGACCTTGGACTTTTAAAAAAAACCTTCCAACTATGGTGACTTCATTAGCTCTCTTGGTAGCTTTGGTCCACCACTACCTAACACAGGGTATTTTCAGACGTTACGAGATCACGCTCAACCACGGGGAATTCCCACATGATGATCATGGTCACGTTATGTCTGTTGGGGGGAATGGAAGCTCCCCGCCAGATGTTCAGCCCCGTGAATCACGGGGGGGAAATCACATTGACCACGCAAATGCATTCTCCGTTTGCGTGTTGAATGTGATTCCCCCCCGTGATCAAGTGGATCGTCTCATCTGTCCCCTGACCACGTCCCGGAATCAGCGGCGAAATTCCGGGCCGCGGTCAATACCCCGGTGGGGGGTGGGTGCTGCAGCTGCATTGGCCGCGGCGCCTGTCTGTCTCCTGGAGGGTGACCGGACGGCCGAGGGAGCGTGGGGGGGCGGGGCTGTGTGGCCGCACATTGAGCCATGCGGCCCCGGCCCCTCCCCCGATTCCCCACCGGGATCAGCCGGCACATCCGTTTGACGGCCATTTTGATCCCGGCGGAGGATCAATGGGTAATTCCATGACAGGGCCAATACCAACCCCATCACGTCTGAAAATACCCACAGTTGTGAAATTCTTCCTGATCATTTTCATTTTGGCCTTTAGTCCTATTCAACTGTCAGATAGGCTTCTTGGGTACTGTTTCTCCACTTATTTCACTTTTCATTGTCTTCCATTATCACCCTCACTTCTCTCATATAATTCCTTTGTATTTCACTTCATCACAGTTTTGGGTTACCAACAGCTGCTTTCCCCCTTGACCTACATCACTCTTCTCACTTATTCCAATCTCTACACATCTCCCAAGTCATCTCAGTCTGGCCACTTTGGAACTCTATACATTTTTCCACACTCTCACTTGCTTTTAATAATATTGGGTGTCTTCACACGGACACCTGCCCCACCTCAGCCCTGCCTCACCCCAGGTGGACTGTCCGTTTAAAGATGACAGATGTGGAGGCAAAGCAGAGGAGGTGCAGGCTGTCCCTGCTCTAAAACTGCCCTGCTGGTAGTGTTCCAGAACATCCCAGAACACCACCAACAGAGTGGGCAACCCAACCGAAGGGCAGCAACTGGAGGGGAGCTGCTGTCAGTATGCTTGGTGGATGCCTGCTGCAGCCCCACTCTCAGCTGGAAGTTGCCCTGACAATGCCATAGCACTGCAGGCGATCCGCCTGCAACACTATGGTGTGGAAGTTGGGTGCGGTGCGGGCAGACCATGGGCACCAGCAGCTGCCGGGTCTGTTTGAAATGTATTTATTTATTTGCAAATTTTATATCCCGCACCCTCCTGCTATCAGCAGCTTGGGGTGACTCACAAACAATGTTAATTTAAAAACATAAAATACAATATAAATATAATATAATATAAAACAGAACAATATAAAACAATTAAAATGGCAAAGTATAACACACACACCTAACCTCCCATCCATTACCCATCTTCCCCACCAAAAGCCTGGTGGAACAGCCAGGTCTTACACTGTCATCAAAAGGAGGGGAGGTCCGGGACCACCAGGACCTTTCCCAGGAAGGAGTTCCACAGTCTTGGTGCAGCCACCAAGAACGTCTTCTCCATAGTCACCCTCCAAGATACTCAGGGGACTTTGAGAAGGGCACTCACAGTCAACCGCAGGGGTCAATCCAGAGCCCGGGGCGTGAGGCGATCCCGCAGACAGGTAGAGCCCAGATAGTATAGGGCTTTATAGGTAAGTAACAACACTTGGAATTGTGCTTGAAGACTATGGGCAGCCGTGGCTGCTGCTCTTATGCTCTTATGCTCTCTGGGAGCATGCTGGACTATGTTTCCCAGCATGCTCCCAGAGAACATTAGACAACATGCTCACAGAGACAGCATTCAAATAGAAGCCCCTCCAATAGCCATCAGACAAGTTTCCCTCTTCCCTGCCCTCTGCTGTCCTCAATCAAGGATTTTTCTGAGTGCCAGGGCCAATTCCACAGTCACTCGGCACTCGACAAAATGAATTTGAATGCTGAGATAACTTGGTAAAAAATGAAGAAACCTGAGGGGGCGAGTTTCAACACTAGCTCCCAGCCCTTCTACTATGGGTAGGGCTGCTACCTCTTATGGTTTCACCCTAAGACTCTCATAGGCCAAAATGGGAGTCTCAGGGTCAAACTGGACAGACCATCTCTTCTGCCTCAAAAGCCATGTGATGTGACCTTTTTCTTGAAAATCTCAACAAGATATAATTTATGATATTATTCCCCCATGTACATTTACTCTTGAACTGGGCCTGTGATGTGAGGGGAAGGACCTGATGGATGTAATCACTGGCCAATGAGCAGTGCAAGCAGATCCCATGCGGCTGAATAGAACCCTGTGATTGCTCAATGCCTTCTGCCTTCAAGAACTATTAAGGGGAACTCTAGGGGAGGGCACTGAAACCCTTTATACTGTAAAGCTGGGTTGCTTGACTCTGGTTCTGTGTTAGCGATTGCTCTGCCAGGGTGCATTTGCAGAATCTGCTGGTGCTTGCACTAAAAACCCTCCCATATATATCCCTACCACCTTACCTTTCCAATTCTTATTCTTTACCCTTACATTTTACCTTTTACCTTCCCGTGCCTGTCTTCCCCCCCTCACCCCGTATATATATATATATATATATATATATATATATATATATATAAAACTGGAGGTTGGTGGAGGGATGGGTGTTTGTCCAAGGTGGGTGGAGGTGGGTGCATGTCTGTTTACATGGACACATACCCACCTCCACCCATCTCCACCCATGGGGCCTCCTCCAGTTTTCCGGAGGTCCCCGTGGGTGGAGATGGCTGGGTGATGGGTGTAGGTGAGTGTGCGTCAGGAGCATGCATGCACAAACACCCACTGCCCATGGTATTTACATGGGCACACACCTGGCACACCCCATCACCCCCACCGGCTGTTTACAAGGATGCTCCCCCCAACACCCGCCAGAACACCGAGCGGGGGGGAGGGATCTGTGTAAAAAGGGCCATATAATTTTCATTTTTGTTACTAATGAAATGTCATTTGTCGATATCATTGTCGTTATCAGTACTGATTTCAAACAAAGATTTTGTTTTTGGTATGGGTATTGGTATATATAGTGTATATACCAAAACCGATACCAAATCCAAAATCTTCATTTGAAATCGGTACCAATAACAACGATAACAAAAAATGACATTTCATTAGTAACAAAAATGAAAACGACACATTTTGATAATGAAAACAATTTTTAAAAATGAAAAACAACATGGGGCCCTGGTGCACACAGCAAATGTAGCAACTAATCATGCCCAGTAATTTTGCATTCCATGTTGCTCTTTCCATTGCTACCTCAAAAAAACACCTTCCCGAGTTCTCTTCCACACCACTCCAGGATAATGAATGTCTACCTTCTGGGTAACCTTCCATCCTATTATTCTCCAATAATCTGAACACTACAGAGTTGAATAAAGGGTCTTCCTTCATCCAACAGATATGCCTAAAAATTACAGCTAGCTTTCTGCCACTATCTCAACAATTGTTCTTTCCATCCCAACCATCTTTTTTGCCTTCTTCTTCCTAACATCTTACCCCAGGAATTCTGCATTTAGCTGAAAAATGCCTCTTGTCCTTGACATCATCCCACTGTTATTCAACACATGAATGAGGCTTTTAAAGTACTTAGGGCCTCATTTTAGATGCAAATCACTAAGCAATCTGCAAAAATATACATTATTATGTTCCATAATTGTGAAATATTTCCCCTATATAACCACTATATTGTAGAACTGATTTTTTTTTTAAAAATGCCATTAAAATGAGGATAGCTTCAAGGAAGGAAAAAAGAAAGTTCAAATGATGTTCCTGAAATTAAACTACTGAATGACATCTGAATGAAATTAAACCATTTATGCACAACCGGATTGAAATTTTAACATATGAAAAAGACAAAGATAAAGTTAATAAAAGAGTGATGCATTTGTGAAAGCCTATCTGAACCTTAATGTTGTAAAGTTTCTAGTTTGTAAGTTGCCAGCAAACCCCAGAAGACACTGACACATCTCATGGATAATCATAAAAGACTTTCTTTCATGTCTAGTGACTCCTAGATCTTTGCACTCTCAATGAAGCCGTTTCAGGTTTTCATATCAAATTATCAATCCCCTCAAAGATAACTTTTGAGAGCTTTTGATTGCTCTTTTCCTGGAATGAATAGCTACTAGAAAGAATTGCATCATGGAGAGTATTTCCTATAAAAGTGGGTTATGCTTAGATGTGTTGTAATAACCTACTTGGAGGCCTATTAATGTTTAAATGATCAATGTTACAATTCCATAAAATTACAGGGTTCTGGAAGGCCAGCTTCCCTTGTCCGCATTCAAAGCTAGAAAAACCAGGTTTTGTGTAGTTTGTTCCCTTTTCAAAGGTGTCCACAACTCTAGGAACAAACTCTTGCATGATCAAACTGCATCTTTTGTATTTACCAATACAAGCCCCTTCTATTGAAAACTGTAAGAATGGGGCTGAATACTCAATGGTTGTAAACCATGGCAATTCCATTGATCTTGCTAATTGACTTGTCAATTGCTGCTATCTATTTTACTCCAACAGAGTATCTAGCCTGCAAACTCAGTTAACTGTATGTGTGCTGGTGTGTTGAGTACAGTAATCAAGTCTTGATTGAGTTCAGTAATCAAGTCTTTTGTTTGAATACACAGTAACAACCTACCAGCTCACTTGCACCAACCTAACTAGCTCTTACTGTTGACATAAATCTGATAGAAGTAGGAGCCTTTGCCGATGTGGAAAAGCTCGATGATCAAATCTGCGAATGCCATACCTAAGATGCCTTTTCCACACACATATACACTTTAAAAGCCCCAACCCCTTTCCCTTCACAGTTCAGGCTGCAATGAATTGTTGTTTTTTTTCTTATTGTTGAATCATTCTGAATATTTATTTCCATTACTGAATCCCTAAATTTGATTTAACCATTCATTTGATGAAAGTTCAGATTGGTTAAAATTCTCTCATCCAAGTAATGTACTGTCCCATGTAACATCCTGAGACAACCAATCACCTGTTACAGAGCTGTTGAATGGACAAAAAACCCCCACTAAATTGATAACATTTGACAACCCACTTTAAACTGGATGTGAATTTAAAATTCACAAATGCGAAACTCAAAAACATGATAAAAATTTCAATAATTTCAAATACTCTTTTCTTCCCTATTCAGAATCAGAGTGATGCATGCTACCCTTTAACAGGCTGTCCTTAGGCGATGGACACTGGGATTCTTCCTCCATTAAACTTCAATAGCCAAAAGTTGACTATGTCCTTGCTGCTAAGAAAGACAAATGAAATGTGACTTTCAATAAGGGATTACTCTATTATTTGGAAGTATATGAAGTTATAAAAAGCTGTTGAGAATGTTTAAAAACTGAAGCAAAGTTAAGGTGCTTTAAGATGAACCAAAACACTTTCTAGACTGGTATCTAGGGTGGCTATACCTCCCCTTTAAAAGAGGACACATGAAAAAATACAAGGTGCAGGGTTGCACTGGAACCAATACACCCTTGTATTTGTCATACGTGTCCTCTTTTAAAAGGGAGGTATGGCCACTCTACAGGTATCCCTTGAAAAGAAAACTTATATTATCACCTCTGTGTATGTGCATACTTGCATGTGTGTGAGTGTTTGTGTCTCCTTGAACAACTTTTGATTCTACAAGCTAATTTCAGCCACACTTTGTAAAGGAACAGAATGGCTCAAATTAGGGGCCAAACATATTACAACAAGAAAAGCACTTGAAGGGAAGATGTATTTATGGCAGGGATGGGCTCACATGGGTTGAGTCTTTACAGGGTAAGGGCTGCAAACCATCAGTCTCTCAATCTGGGAATAAGCTCAGTCTTTATTCTCTCTCCAATCTCTGGCCAATTCATACAGGTGTGCCCCCCCCCCCATCACACACATTTTTTTTGGGGGGGAGGAGAAACTCCTGTGAGAACATGACCTGCAGTGGGGGGAGCATTTGTGGGAATGGCACTCGCGGTGGATGGGGGTGCGTGTTGGCTCCCGCATTCCACCCATCTCCACCCATCACCCACGCACGAAGGCACTGGGGAAAATGGTGATGTCTTCGTGCATAGAGAGAGATGGATGGAAGTGATTGGAGATGGGTGTGCGCCTGTGGGAGCAGGCAAACACCCACCTACACCCACCATGGATGAACACACCAATCCCCCGAACCCCTGCAGGCCATTTGAAAAGGGCCTCTGTATCAATTCTCCACCGTACGAAGTTCCTTTAGCCAGGCACCCCCCTGGCTTCCACAGGCATTCTTGGGCACTTTTCAAAAAGGCCACGGTTGGTGGGGGGTTGGGTGTGTGGCCGTGGTGGGTGGAGGTGGGTGGGTGGCCATCCCCATGGGCACACATCCATCTCCATCCACCTCCACCCAGCTACATGCACAGAGCGATCGGCACTGGAGCCCATTGCTCCATGCATGGGTGATGGGTGGAGGTGGGTGGAGATGGGTGGAGCGCAGGTGTGTGCATGCCCCCCCGACTGCAGGTGCCATTCCTACGGATGCCCCCCACCTCACACCCACTTCAGGCTGTGTTCACATGGGTGTCCCCCCCCTCACTGCACACGTGTGTGGTAGGCGTGACTCCCGTGTGAAAAGACCCTCTGTTAACCAACCAGGCCACAACCCTCTCAGCCTGTTGGCTTTGCGCAGAGCTCCCTCTCAGCTCCTGCCTTCACTATTACCTTTTTCACAGCCTTCCTCACACTGAGCTCTGGCTCGGCTTTTTATTCTTGGTCTGGCTCCTGCCACGCCCACTCTTTCAGCGGCTTCCATTTCGGTGCTATTGCTCCAGGCAGCACCTGCAGCCGTGCCAGGACTGTCATCCACCTGGTGCTAGCTCTTTCTTAAAGGGGCAACAGCCACAGGACTCTGCCCTGCCGCAGTATCCCTTTTGGCCCAAAAGCCCCATTAATGGTACTGTCCCATGTAACATCCTGAGACAACCAATCACCTGTTACAGAACTACTGAATGGACAAAAAAAAACCACTAAACAATGTTCTATCCCATCCCTTCTCTTCTTTCTTTCTTTCTTAGAAAATGGAACTCATTGTTTGCAACAATGGAACAAAATGACATTGTTGTCATTGTGCCAAAAAACCAACATAAATCCAGTCATGGAAAAAATAAGTAACGCATCTCTGTCTTCCGCTGTGAGATTTTAAGAGCTGCCGAAGTCTCATTTCTTGCTCTTTTCAGGAATATATTGGTGCAGCAGCATAAATTCTAAACTTTACCAGACTCTGAGTGCAGCATCATGAACCTTGTTGCTCACTGACACCAAGCAAGTTCATAATGGGTTTGTGACATTTAAAGAGTTTCTTTTCAATTCCTAGACCTATATCCAACAGAATGTCTTTCGTGTTGGACACCGTTTTACGTTTATTTCAAAGGGAATAACTGATCAAAGCAGGAGTAGGTGAAAGAAAGAAAATGAATTGGTTGAGCAGAAATACAGAGAAACAAGCAAGGCAAATGAGCAACCAGCTATGAATCTAGGACAGCTCGGGCTTCTCAAACACTCTCCGTCCAAGGATTGTTTTTCGCCCCAAACCAATTAAGTGTCAAAGTGTCACAGAGTTTATTCATCCCATTCAAGAGCAGGACTCAGAGTGTTAACACATGGGAGCTGCTTACCTGCAAGGTGGAGCAGACTGATATCCTGTAGCAGGCCTTCAGTGTGGCAAGATGGGGGGGGGGGGCTCCACAAATTATATAACACTTTTTTGTGTTGCTTTTTGATCCCACTCCCACATCCTTGTCAGTTTGTCACCCTAGTGTGCACCCTTTTAAGGCCCTTTTAACATGAGCAGCAGTGGGTGGGGGGAAGGGTGTGCTGCCGTGGTGGGTGCAGGTAGGTGTTTGTCCTTTCCCATGGACACACACCCATCTCCACCCAGGGAGCCGCCTCCATTTTGTTGGATGGCTCCGTGGGTGGAGATGGGTGGGTGATGGGTGGAGCTGGTTGTTACATGGGAGCGCACACACACCTCCAGTCATGCGAATACCAAATGAAAACTCATCCCCCCACCCACTGCCGCGCCATTTCCACGAAGGCCCCCATGAACCTAACCCTCTACTGCACACCCAGCGGGGGGGTGGGGGCGGGTGTGGGGGGTCCATGTAAAAACTGCATAAAAGTATCTCACACACAAATCCCCTTCCCTTCTGCTCCATGCTTTTAATACCAATAATGTAGACTACACACACACACACACACACACACACACACACACACTTTTTATATGTAAGGAATATTTTTGTTTTAGTTTTCAAACATAGAAATGTAAATGGAAAAACAACAACCTGAATTACAAGAAATAATTGCGATGTCATAATGGGTGTTTTCAAAAAGACAGCACCCACATTTCTGCTCCACCTCAGCCCTGGGAGGGTCGCCCATTTAAAGGTGACCTGACAGATGTGCAGGTGGAACAGAGACAGAGCAGGCTATCCCTGCTCCAGGGCAGCCCTGCCAGCAGTGCTCTGGGACATCCAGGAGCATAGCCAGTAGGACAGGCACTCCAAAGCAGCGGCACCAGCCATCTGCTTGATAAATGGCTTCTACAGGTCTGTTCCTGGCTGGGGGTTGCCCCGGGCAACACCATAGGATTGTGGATGCTCTAGTCCGCAACTCTATGGTGTGGGGCAGGGGTACCGCAAGAGCAGACTGGGGGCTTTGCAAGCTTCCAGGTCATTTAAACCTGACCCAGGTGGGGCTGCAAGCAGGCAGACACACGGTTGCACCCCAGACCTTTTCTGGGGGATAGCACCCCTGTGTCCATGTGAAAACACCTATTGTGACCAATACCCCCATCCCTGGTCACAAATGATCACAACTTTGCTTTTCTCCTCTCCTTCACTTCCACTCCTCATTCCATGACAGTCCCAGGGAGTTTCACAGGCCCTTTTTAAAATAACCGCATGGGTGGGGGGATGGGTGTGTGACAACTGTGGGTGGAGGTGGGTGTGCATCCGTTCCCATGGAAGCATACCCACCTCCACCCATGGAACCTCCTCCAGTTTTCTGGATGGCTCCATGGATGGATGATGGATGGATGTTGGGTAGAGATGGGTGGAGGTGGGTGTTGTGCAGGAGCATGCACCCCTACCCACTGCCCATAGTGTTCCTACAGTTGCACACCCATCCCCCACCCACCCACTGCTGCAGCATTTATACAGATGACCCCCCCTCACCACACATACAGCGTGGGTGGGCATCCATGTAAAAATGGCCACAGAGAGAGCAGAAGGATTATAGAGGAAGACAGGCTAATCGTTTATTGCTTGGAAGCTGCAAGGGCAAGATCTCTGAAAAGGGGAGATTAAAGCGGACACAGAAACTGCATTCACCTTTACCGCTCTTCAGCTCATGAAAGCAAAGATATCTTGGGAAAAGATATCCAGCCTTGAAGGATCTAAAGGGTGTATTAGCAATGAACCATTAGTCTTTAGAAGGAGACCTGCATACAGGCAAAGGGGTTGGACCTCCAAGGTGGAAAACAGAAGAAAAAAATCTCAAAGGGATGGTCACTGGATGAAGACTTTGGTCCATGACAATTCCATCTGAAGGAAGGTGGAGAGTGGGAAGGGTTGATCCCTGAAAAGACTTACATTTGAATTTCTACTGTTACATGGACAAAACTCCATGTAAGTCAGCGTGACTTGTTAGCTAGAAGAGGACATGTTTTTCCTCTAGGTGCAACTGTTGCTCTGATAATTTCATGGCTCTACTTACATTCTTTCCCTTGACTGAATTTGACTGATATTGACCTGTGGGATCCAAAGTCACATGTACAAGTACCCACACACAGATTGATCACTTAAGCCCTCCACCCATAGGAAATCAGACTAACAATGCATCTTCACAACATCCCTGTGAGCAGTGACAAATTTAATGGTCAGCAAGTTCAACAAATGAGGTAAAGGCCTCCTATGTTTCCCAAGTGCCTCAATTTTTAAAAGAGGTGGAGTCACTGGAGCTACATCTCCCTGTTTAATTAAAATAAATAAATAAATAAATTAATTCATTAATTAATAATAATTAAGATTCCATTTTGTGTAGGCCATGAGTTTTTGGGGCCCTTAGTTTACCAATTATAACTATACTCCAACTTTTAAATCTTACCTTACCTGTGAGAAATACTTGTTGCTATCTCCATGTTAGTGATTATGAAACTGAGGTCCAGAGACCATATGTAACTTCTCTAAGGTCTGCTGCATCAAAACTGTTGTGCAAACAGAAGGATGAGGAGGCTGCCTACTCCTGGAACTGCTCTGAGGGTGCACCCCCACATTTGCCTACGTCCATCTCCACGTGGGTCCACTTTAGATGGACCCGGTGGTTTTCTCGGCCTGCAGTCTGCCCACACAATGCCACCTACACACACACATACACCCAAGAGTTGTGCATGATTGTCCAATGCTCTAGACTGGACAACAGCCAGCTGAAAGTGAAACTGAAGCATGGGTCTGTCCAGCAAACAGACAGCAACTCCGCTT
>QEPC01002219.1:364391-378485 GCA_003113815.1 Sphenodon punctatus | reverse complement strand
TGTGTGGAACCCTTTCCCCTGTCCCCACTGACAGATCTGGGAGCATCTGGACTTATTCTTTCCATGCCAGCCCCACCCTGACCCTAGTGACCTTTTTCTGAATCCATTTCCAAACACCCAGCATGATCAAACTGTAGCCCACTCCATTTGGGGGCATCTGGAGTCCTGCATTATTCCCTTGGCCTGTATCAGGCTTGGGTGCCCCAGGATTATATGCTTCACTGTGCTTCCCCTATCGTTGCTCCCTTGTTGACATGATGCCACATGAAATATCTTGAACACACCCACTATCACCCTCTCAGTATTCTCCACTCTTGCCTTGGAGCAGTAGTTTAGCACCATAATTCCATTTTCTGATTGGTCAAACCTTAGCTTTGAGCAACAGCTGAATCAACCAATTAGAATTTGAGGGGGGGGGGAGTGTAGCATGCTATTTTACATGGGGACATATTCAACTGGTCAGTAACTGCAAACAACACAATGGGCAACCAGCAGTTGAGGACTGACCATCTCCTTCTCATAAGGTCCTCACTTTCCCCCAGTTCCCAGGTACCTAGTCACAGCAAACAATTCATTATAGTAGGTGGAAAGTTCTCTGCTCCTATGGTTTTAGTTCAGTGTTAACTTTCTTATCATGGTCGCTCGTGTGTTTTATCAAGTTAGATTTGTTCAATGTTTTCCTCTTTATGCAGTTCATGCAAAAAACAGGGCTTAACATTTTCCCAGCCAAGGGCAAAGTATTTTATTTTATATTTTATTTTTTGCCTACACAAATTAATTCTATTGTACTAAAATGCAGTTTCTTTCACCCAACTCCCCTAAAAGCTGTAAATCTTTTTGATAATTATAAAGGACTGAACCCCGAAATCAAAGAAAAAATAGTTCAAATAAAATTTTACTTCCTTACATCGTTTGAGGCTCAGTAAGATGCCATGTGCTAATTACTGACATTTTGGAGGAGAATAAATGAAAACCAAGTTGAAATCAATGCTGTTTGTTATACTATACGAATCCCTAAGTGTCTTCCTTTCTGCCATAGTTAGCTTTAGTTTAATAGATGGTAATTAGCACAACTTCTGAGATTCTCTTCTAGCATAAACTCCCTTAGATCTTTGCTCCATTTAGAATATCTTGAACCAGATAGTGTTTTATTATTACGCTGGCCACGCTGATTGAATTCCATTAACATGCTCCCTGCGTGAAGCTATAAATTGGTTCTTTCCCCAACAACCCAATTGCTCTTGTTATTGTTTCTCTCTAGCCCTCTTCATAAGGGTGTGGGTGATCCCTAAAGGTGTAGGACACTTGCAACCAAATTCAAGTTAGCTAAAACCTTGTGGCAGAAATCCCTTGAGAAATAAACATTCTAGTTCTTCCATCAATTTAACAAATTGAAAGTCTGCCCCAACTCAGCTGGCATGATTATGGGCATTCCAATTGACAAGGACAGAAGTACATGAGCAGGTGGTGTGATCACTACCATCAGTAGGGATGTATGACTACTTCTGACATCCCAAAATCAGAAGTTCAGGTGGCTGTTTTTTATTATTGTAACTTTTATTTACATAGCAATTTCAGTGTTCAATGCGTTTTATAGTCCTTATCAGGCTTTGAGACTGCTGAGCCCCTGGGCCTGCCCCCACCTTCCATGACTAGAAGCTTTATCTGCCTGCAGGGGGAAGAAGGGGGAGAGGAGAGAAACTGCTGAACACCTGGGAGGGTCCCACGTCCTCCCTCCAGGACTAGAAACCTCAGCTGTTTGCAGTGGCGGCAGCAACAGCTACCAAATGCCAGCTTGTTTGGGGGTGGAGAGTTCTGTTTCTGTCTGATTTTTATATTGCTAGCTTTCCTTTTAGGGAGGGTTGCTTAGTATACTGGTTTTCAGTTGTGTTACATGGTTGGGTTGAGGCAGGTGGAGGGAATGGCTGACTGGGGAAGGTATGGAGCTTGTGGGAGAGATAGGGCTTTAAGTGTGGAGGGTTGGGAGTGGAGTACAATGCTATTCCTCACCCCACCCCCTATGAGAGGGGATGGTATGGGCAGGGATATGGGAAGTGCCACAGCCCCCTCTGTGAGAGGGTGGTATGGGCAGAGGTGGGGAGGTGGAGGAGTGTGCCATCGCCTCCTTGTGAGAAGGTTGGGAGGGTGGTATGGTGCTATTACCCCTCTGTGAGAGGGGGGTATGGGCAGGGGAGGTGGGGGTGGGTTGTGCTTTGGCCACCCATTGAGAGGTGAGTATAGGCGCAGATGGAGTGGGGGGTGCAGAATTATGCCATGCCCACCCCCTTATGGATATGAGTGTGTAGGCATAGACTGCCAAAACCCCACTGTGAGGGGGGGTATGGGCATGGATAGGGGAAGGAGGATTGTGCCACAACACCCTTGTGAGAGGGGGATACAGGTGCAAGGGATTTGGGTATATATTGGGTAGGGAGAAGGGAAGGGTTAGGTTTTGATGTGTGGTTTTGGGGTAGGGTTGTGGGGAGGTTTGCGTATGGGAAACTGGGAGGTGGTAGCAGGTGAGTTTGATGGGGGGTTGTAGGAGGGTTGGCAGGTTTTGAGGGAGATATTTTTATATATGTTTTAATATTTTTATTGTTTTGAGCCACGCTGAGCCTTTTGGTAATGACACAGAATATACATTTAAATAAATAAGAAGAATCAAATTCACCCTCAGAACGATTCTATGATAAGTCATTATTATTCCCACTTTTCATACGGGTAACAGAGGCTGAAAAATAACTACATACCCAAAACTATGCAGTGAGTTCATGGCTAAAATAGGATTTGAATCCTGGTCTCCAAGGTCCAAGTCCAACATCTTGTCCAGTAGGACACACTGACAGTGCTGCATAAAGGTAGCTGTACCCAACCAAGACCAAACAGGATTTGAATCTGTAATCTTCGGTGATGCACCTAAATGCCTTAATCACTCAGCTGTTATGCCTACCCGAGGCAGAGAGACAATGGGGAATTGTATGGGAAACACACATGGAGAGGGTTGTACTAGAGATAGAACAACAGGAATTAGTGAAGCTGCAGAAGAAAAAAGCTCCAGATTCGAAGGACTATATGCTAGGATGAAGACGATGAGGCTCAATGACAGGAGGACAAGCATGGTAAAGATAAGACTGCATAGGAGAGTCTGTAGCAACAAATGTTTAGGGTAGCAACCAGAACAAACACGGAAGCACAAAGACATGGGCCATTTTTAGATGGACCTGCCAGGGGGCTGGGGGGGGGGCAGGTCCATGTGCACGGTGATGCATGCCTGGTGAGTGGGGGCGGGGGATTCAGAGGGTGGGGGTGGGGGCGGTGGGAGACGGGGAGCTTCAGATGGCGGGGATGGGTTTCTATTATGTACTTTTTCTGCAAAAGTAGTAGAAAAAAATCTGAAGGCAATTTTGTTTATATCTGTACATGTAAGAACCGCTGTACATGTAAAAACCTATAAAATAGAGAACGTTGGGTATAGTAGGCACTTTGTTTTTTTACCTAAACTGACTTCTCATTCTCTGGTTTGCCCACAGACAAGCCAAACCTCCAACAACTGAGTTCTGCATATGAGGCTTACTGGACCACTCTAATATTAGATGTTACTTTCCAGTCACTTTTATAGGTGTATGATACATCAAGGTTAGTGCTGAAATGAATATGTGCATTAAGAATCTTATTCGGCAAATTTGCCTGCTTTGACCCAGATAATTAGCTAGGCAGCTACACTACTGAGAAGGATTTGGATGTTATATTGGACCGCAAACTAAAAATCAGTTAACAGTGTAATGCAGTTGCAAAACAAGCCCAAAGCAATTTTAGGGTTTGATAATAGAAACATCAGTAAGGTAGCAAGACTGTGGTGGGCCTGGTCTCATGATCGAAATATGGCCCTCCCTTAAGAGCAAGAGACAAGGTCTCCCCAAGCAGCAGCCCTACCAAGGGGGCTTGGCTACTCCCCGCAAAAGTGGTGGCACCACCCTGGCTCCTAGAGTCTCCTCCTGAGAGTGACAACGACCCCACCAGGAAAGAAGTTTTATAGTGACCCAGGGGGGGGCGGGTGTGGCAGCACTCCACCTCTGCCCACTGTGCAGGTGGCCTGAGCACTGCTAGGAAATTTTCAAAGTGGGCTGGGGGCAGAGTGTGTGCTGGACTCCCTCCCATTACCTCTCTGAAAATTTATTAGCAGTACTCAAGGCACTTGGAAAGGGCCCCTCTAGACTTCAGGCTCAACTGAGACCCCCTCACTTCATGGTAGATATGCTCCTGAGAAGCATAGTATCCAAGACTTGGGAAGTAATAGTACTCCTATGCTTGGCACAGGTTAGGTTACACCTTTCTTGGAGTACTATGGGGGGTACTCCGAGCGCAGCAGTTAGACTTGAGATGGGCCAGAGGTCTTGGTATTTTCTTGCCTGGAGAGCCGCCCATAGGGCTTGGTTGAGGGTCCTGAAAGCGGGGGATTCGGGTCTATTGCCTTATCTGAGAGATGATCCCTTCAAAATCAAATGGTCTGCGAAGTTGAGTCCCATCTATCATCTCTGGGGTTCTCACAAGAGTATTTATCTGCTATGAACCCCAGGAAGGCAGCCCAGGAATTATCACAAAGATGGCAGGATATCAACTACCAGGTGGAAATAGGCACGGTAAGGCTTTCGCCTCATCTAACAGCCTACTTAGATTGGGCTCCTACAATGGATGTCATGGCCACTTATCTAACCTTGCCTATTTCAGTGAGAGGGAAGGGGCTCCTTATGGCTGCAAGGTTTAACGCCCTTCCATCTAGAGTTTTGGAAGGGCGTTACCACTCTATTCCTTTCCAGCAATGCCTTTGTCCCTTCAACTCATTGGAGACTGAGACTACTGCCCATATTCTTTGGGACTGCCATTTATATGATGGGTTAAGGACTAAGTTCTTGCCCAAGTTTCTGGCTAAGTAACCAGGCCATTCGCAGGCTGCACTGATGGATTTAGCTTTGGCCGCCAAGTAGGAGGAGATATTAACCCAGGTAGCAAACTTTCTTGTCCAGGTATTTGTATGTAGGCAGCAGTTTTTGGATTTTAAGCTCCCTTTGAGTTTATAATCGTCTATTATATATTGACTATATTTTGTGTTTTATTATGTATTACCTTTTGTGTTATCTTAATGATTCCTTATATTGGTTGTAGTTTGGGATGGCTATGATATTATGTCTTGCTAATAAAGCTTTGATGATGATGATGGAGTACTGCGCTCAATTTAAGAAGGATGTTGATATACTATAAAGGGAGCAACAAAGATGATCAAGGGTCAGGAATACAAACCATACAAAGAAAGATTGATGGCACTGGACATATTTACCACAGAGAAAAAAGGTTAAAAGGGTTAGGATAGTCATCCAAATATTTGAATAGTATGTGTATTCAAAATGGATAGCCAAATTTTAAGTTATTCAGTTTATTTGATTGTTCAGTTATTGTCGGCGCACCCCGGAAGAAGACAAGGACACATTTCTTGGGATTGAACGGCCGCACTCTTTTGTAAATGTTTATAAAACCATAAAAAGGGGGAAGGGGCAACCGTCCCCCTTCCCCCTTTGAACTGGGGTCCTACCTTCTCTTAACTGTACCTGCCCCCGCCACAGGAGGTTACTGTCTCTACAGGCACTTCTTATAGCCAAGAATGTGTACCTGAGCTCTCGCATCCTCATGAATGTTGCATCCCTTGTCTTTCCCTCTGTCCCCCTTCCCTGTCTATTCTCCCCCTGTCTTTAGATTGTAAACTCTCGGGCAGGGACCGTGTCTATCTTATTCTTTGTAAAGCACCAGGTACATCACTGGTGCTATATAAATGCTTATAATAATAATAACAACAATAATAATAATTAATAATTAATTCATAAATAAATAATAATTAATAATACATGTATGTATGTATGTAAATTAATACATATCATAAATGTAGCCATACAAAATAATTCTTAGTTGTCTGTCTTTTGTTACGTGCAAGACACAGTAATGCTATGGATGTCTTGTGCAATGTTGTTTGCTTAACTTTTTCTTCTATTTTTCTTCTTGTTCGGTTATAGAAAGTGAGGAGGAGGTCTCCTTTATACAAGTGATACATTCTCAATAGGTCAGCTCTGTCTGTTGCAGTGAAATGGAGCCCATGTTTAATTTGATTTCTTGTATTGATCTATATGCATTATGCACTAATGGGTCATTGACTTTACACTCTGCTGTTTTATTTGGATTTGTTTCCTATGATGACTGTGGGCCTGAAAGCAGATAATTTTTTGTACACAATATTCCTTTCTCATTTACCGTTAAATTTACCATGTTGCTGATATCAGAGCTCAATTGAATATTCATCACAAACTTTGAATTTGACAGAATTATGCAAATTTGCAAGAGCAAATCCAAATTTCATTTGTCAAGTCTGCAGTTCTCATGAGCTAAGTCAATATTTGTCACTTCTTCAACAGATCTGTGCAGGTATGTGAAAAGGACAGACATGTGAAAAGAAGACTCTGGAGATGAGATTGGAATCTAACACTGGGCACCAGCTTTATTGTGAGTATGTGAGCGCATCATACTTTATGATACGCAGAATTACCATTCATTATCATAAATAGTCTCCACATGGCCAAGGGGAACCTGGGTGGCCATGTTGTGTGGAAAGTGGTCAATACATTACCATGGTGGTCGTTTTGAGGATGTTGTAGGTCAGGGTGGCCATTTTGGGACGGTCACTGTATGGCTTGTATGGCCATATCGAGTGGGTCTCTACATGTTCCTGTTTTTTTATTAGGTTATTATTAGGTTATTGGGTTCATTTAATCTATTATTGACCTATGGTTATTGTGATTATTATTACTATTTTTAATTTTATTAGATCATTAGTTTATTATGAGGTTATTATTAGGTTTCTTTGTTTCTTACTATTATTGCTAATATTATTACTATTATCACTAACCACTTAAGGCTAGTTTGGTTCTATTATTACTACTATTACTAACATTATTATCTCTTAGTATTATTATCACTGAACTGATGTTGTTAGAAACCTGATATTTTATCTATTAGGAAATTATCATTTGACATATCCATGGATAGTTGGTATGTAGGTAAATGTGAGGGGAAGATTTAATCCCATTTTTTAAATCTATGGGGATAACAACTGTGTTTCCCCCCCTCAGTTCTGTTGTCATAGCAGCTCCAGGAGCATCTGGACCACATCAGCTTCCTTGATCCCTTGCAGCCAGGCTTTTTTCTGGGTTTATCTATCAAATATTCAAACTGAATCCAATGAAGCAGATATTTATTTTACTTCATTCAGATATCCTTCTCAATTCATTTTTTTCAGTTCTTCAGTTTATTCTGTATGCACAATAGCACTAATAGTGCTAAAAACAAAGTAACAGAATAACTGAACAATCAAATAAACTGAATAACTGAAAACTTGGCTATCCATTTTGAATACACATAATATTTGGATGACTATCCTAACCCTCTTAACCTTTTTTCTCTGTGTTAAATATGTCCAGTGACATCAACCTTTTCTTGTATGGTTTGTATTCCTGACCCTTGATCATCTTTGTTGCTCCCTTTATAGTATGCCAACATCCTTTTTAAACTGAACACAGTACTCCAAGAAAGGTGTAACCTAACCTGTGCCAAGCATAGGAGTACTGTGACTTCCCAAGTCTTGGATACTATGCTTCTCAGGAGCATATCTACCATGGAGTGAGGGGGTCTCAGTTGAGCCTTGACTCTAGAGGGGCCCTTTCCAAGTGCCTTGAGTACTGCTAAGAAATTTTCAGAGAGGGCAAGGGAGGGAGTGCGGCACACACTGGATTTTTATGGCACTGAGGATGCATTTCCACCTGCAGCAGCAGTGGTGGCAGCGGGAAGAGTGAGGTAAGACGCGGCAGTGAGGAGGAGCCGGCCAACAGGAAATGAGCCGGTGTGAACGGGGATATGCCGCGACTTCTCTCACACATGTCAGGGTGCAAAATCCAGCTCTTTTCCCATCGGCCGGTTCCTCTGCACTGCCGCATCTTTCCTAGCCCCTCTCGCTGCTGCCACCACCACAGGTGAGAACGCAACCTAAGACTGTGCTTGGGACCTTGGTCGACCATCTGAATCAGGAGTTGGACTAAGGCCGGTCCACCCTTCTGATCTTGTTAGATCTGTCAGTGGCTTTTGACATGGTTGACCATGAGATGCTGGTGATTTACCTGCGGGACCATGCTGAGGTAGGTGGAACTGTTCTTGAATACTTCCAAGTACTCAGGCCAAATACCGAACTTCTGACTAATTGGCCCGAGAAATCGGCCCGAGTATTCGGCGGCCCTATGGCACTGTTTCTGAAGTTATAGAATTTGGATTTGGAATTATGGACCTCAGAAAACTTCAGAAACTTTGATAACTTTGGAAACCTGTTCCAAAGTTCTTGAACCCACAGCCAAAGCACTAACCAGAAAAGCACTACCCAGAAAAACAGGCTAGCAAGAGTGCAACAATCGCTCCGGAAGACAACCCCACAAAAGTGCAACTGCATGCAGAAATAAAAACAAAGCAAAACAAAGTAGTGTACCCACAGCATGGCCCACCATCAGCGGTTAGTACACACACTTTAATCATTATGCCACCCAAGTACTGCACAAAAATGTAGGCTAGCAAGGGACATTCTCTCAAGAAGAATACAACAACTCTGCAAAACAGTCTAAAACTGCATGGAGAAATAAATCCCATGAAAATCCAGCAAGCCCAGGCCCTGGCAGTCACAAAATTAAGAAACCAGACATTCACACCCAGCCACTCAGGGGCACCGTCTTGGCATGGCATTAGTACTGTGGCACTGGTAATTTGAATAGACCATGCAAAGGGAAGTGGAGCCAGGCAGAGAGATCCCAGTCTGGCCTCATGGTACCATGCAGCTGGCAGAATAGAAGAAGTTACACTTTACAATTATAGTCTGTTATACCATGATCCAGTCAAAACATCACACACAACACCACATAACAATGTGCAATTGCATGTAGAAATAAATCCCACCAAAAAGCCAGCAAGCCCAGGTCCCAGCAGTCACAAAATTAAGAAACCATACATACATACATACATACATACATACACACACACACACACACACACACACACACGTGCACCTTCTTGGCATGGCATTGGTACGGTGGCACTAGTAAACTGAACAGACCAGGAAGGGGAAGTGGAACCAGGCAGAGAGATCCCTCTGACCTTATGGGGCCAAGTGCCAACCAAGCAGCAGGCAAAACTAGAAGCAATGTGGCACCCTATTATTTTTTTTAAAAAAAAAACTTCATGGCATGTTAAAGGTAAACATAATCCCCATCCCCCAGCATTGGTCCTATGGACAGGCCAGGGCAGGCCAGGTCAAGCATGGCACACCTCTATCCTCCCAGTCAATTACTTGCAGATCCAGAAGCACTGTAGCACACAGCCAAATTCACCAAAGAGAATGGACAACATAGTTGCAGCTTTTATTTTGCCCTGCCAGCCAATTAAAAACTTTCCATCTGGCTTGCCCAGCCAATCAAAACTTGCTATCTGGCTTACTATCACTCAGCTTCCTGGGACAGGCTGCAGGGAGCACATAACACCTGTGCTCCGAGAACTGCACTGGCTGACTATTGTCTTCCAAGCCCAATTCAAGGTGCTGTTTTGACTTATAAAGACGTTCATGGCCTGGGCCCTGCTTTTTGAGTGACCACCTCACCCCCTGGGTCCCTGCAATTGTCTGGGGGTGCCCTCCTGGACGTCCCACGTTATCGGCGGGTTCGGGCGGACAGGAGGGTGTTCTCGGAAGCTGCGCTATCACTCTGGAATTCCCTCCCGGTGGAGGTTCACCTTAGCCCTAATCTTCTCACCGTCTGGTGGAACTGTAAGACCTGGCTCTTCCACCAGGCGTTTGGTGTGGGAGGAGGGGATGGGTTAGATGAGTTGTGGGGTGGTAATGTTCTTGTGGGTTGTTTTTTTTTAAAGCAGTAACTGGGGTTTTATACGTTTTATAAAATTTTAATATGATTTATTGATGAGGATGATGTAGTTTTTATGTTTTTTATTTATTTATTTATTTTTTAATGTAAACTGCTCCGAGTCTTCTAGGTTAGAGGGTTGGAGTGTAAATACAATTAATTAATCAATTAATTAATTAATTAATTAATTAAATAAATAAATAAATAAATAAGAAACATGTCCACTCCCATACCCCCCTCCTCTCAAATATGGCACCAAGTTGAGCTTTTTCATTTCCAGAAAAAGCTCAACTGTCCACCAGGCTCCCACGCATGCAGCAGTTTCCAAAATTTTGAAGTTTCTATCCACCACCCACTGTTTCTCTGTGGGTGGGTGGTGAGTGGAAATTAGGGATGGGTGAACAGAACCGAGTTCGGCAATTCAGTTCGGTTTGGTTCGGTTCAAAAATTGCGTTCCGTTCGGAAGTTCAGTTCGGTCGACCAAACTATTCAAGTTCAGTGCGAACTTCTGAACATAGTTTGGAAATTCAAACACAATTGAACTAAATGGAATATTATCTTATATGGCTGGGCGAACAGAACTGAGTTCGTAAATTCGGTTTGGTTCGGTTTGAAAATCGAGTTCAGTTCGGAAGTTCGATTCGGTCGACCAAACTGGTTAAGTTCAGTCCGAACTCCAAACTTCTGAACCGCGTTCGCCGATCCCTAGTGGAGATGGGTGTTGCGTGGGAGCATGCACACACCTACACCCACTGCCTGCGGTGTTCACACTGACGCCTCCACCCAGAGAAACTGGATGGAGGCATCTCGTGTGAAAAGGGTCCATGTTGAAGACCTGCAGTGATGCCCTGTGGGTGCCCTGTAACATGTATAATAAAATGGAACACCCATTTTATCGGTGTTAGAGTGTGTAAAAAGTGCCATAGCCTTCACCACATATGCAGGGGTTATATTGTACAAATTTCCCCACCATGCTTTGGAGTTTATTTATTTATTTATTTATTGCATTTGTACCCTGCCCCTCCTGAACACAGCTCGGGGCGGCTTCCAATCATAAAAACACAACAATATAACACAATCTAAAACACATAAAATACCATATCAAAAATTACATATTAAGAACAGGGACATAAAACCAATTAGGACAGGGGAAATAAAAATCAACCACTCCCACCCCCCTCCCCAAAGGCCTGGGCGAACAGCCAGGTCTTACATCTTAGCCAAAATACCAACAGGCTTGGAGCCAGGCGAGCTTCCTCCGGAAGGGAGTTCCAAAAACGCGGCACGGCCACCAAGAATGCCCTCTCCATTGTGGCCCCCCGCTTAACAAGGGGGACCTCCAAGAAGGCACCCCTGGCAGACCAAAGGAGACACTCCGGGGCGCGGAGGGCGAGACGATCCCTGAGGTATGAGGGGCCGAGACCGTGAAGGGCTTAGTAAATCAATACCAACACCTTGAATCTGGCTCGGCACGCTATCGGCAACCATTGCAGAGCCCAGAGCACCAGTGTTATGTGCTCCCGGCGACCTGTCCCCAAAAGGAGACGGGTCGCCTCATTCTGCACTAGCTGCAGCCTCTGAACCAGGCACAAGGGAAGCCCCACGTAGAGCATGTTGCAGTAGTCCAGCCTCGAGGTGATGAAGGCATGGATGAGGGAGGCCAGGGCCGGGCCAGAGACGAATGGATGCAGCCTCCACACCAGATACAGCTGGCAAAAGGCAGTCTTTGCAACTGCCTCCACCTGCCGCTCTAGGCAGTATGTGGAGTTGTAGTAGTATGCGGCTACTATTCAAAGACTTTACACTGACCATGGAGGTTAGTCAAGGTTAGTGATGAGTTTTTTTGGCCGGAAGTAGCAAGCAATCTGCACACCTGCTGGGAACTTATTGACACAGTGGGGCACTCCCAGCTAATCATATCTAAAGCTCAAGCAGGCTAATAATGGGAAACAGGGAATCGCCTCCACAGAGAAGCAATCTATGGCAAGGCCCCCAGTATGTTATGGGTTTAATCAAGGGGGAGTGTCAAGTACGGGCATTACTGCAGCTATTGCGAGGGATCTCCTGCAGCCAACACATATTTCAAAAGAAAGAAAGGGAGTTTCAAGGGACAAAGTAGGACAAATTCAGGGGTAACAAGGAGGGAGGCAGAAATGGCAGATGTGGGCTAGGGCCCTCAGCTGGTCTGCACTCAATTAAACTAGCCCCCTTGGCCAAGCTCCTGGACTGCTACCCAATCAAGTAGGGTGCGGTCTATATACTGGAGGGGTTTGCCAAAGGTTTCAGGATCCCCTGTGAGGGCCATAGGGAAAATCAGCAAGCTAGGAATCTTAGGTCTATTATAGGTCTTCTTGAGCATGTAGAGATGCAAGAAATATATTGCACATGGTGGTGGGCCCCTATGTATCGCCAACATTTAAGGTCATAAGACGTTCTCCATTAGATATTGCTCCCAAGAAAGCTCCTGGTGAGTACAGGTGAATACACCACCTCTCCTAAAGGGGGATCAGTGAACAATGCTATACCACAAGAAGAGTTTTCAGTTCAGTATTCTTCCATTGACACTGCCATGTGCATGGTGCAGTCATGTGAAAAGGGGCCCCTAATAGGAAAGTGTGATATCCGAGATGATTTGGAAGTATGGTCCTATTTCCTTCATGGCTACAAATCAAATCAAATTTTATTTATGGCTTGACCAAAGGTCATTACCAACTCCAACATAACTTCCATTGAACTAATTTCTAAACAACGTATAACATATTTAGCTTAAAAGGGGTAAAATCAAACCAACAAACCATACATATTACACCATACAGACCTATACCACAGTGTAAAAAGCTTGAACCAGATTCCATATTAAGGTTACTCCCCTAGGTGTCAATGCCTGACTCTAGAAATTAATCGAGCCCCACCTAGGAGCCATTTGTGTACTAAAATAAACCACCTTTAAATCCACCCAAATAAAATTCACTTACATGAACCAATTTAGGTGCCATGATCCATGTCCATCAACCTGAACTTTAAGAACTTTAAGAACTTGCTACCCTCCGTGTTACATATTCATTTTTATCCTCTAACCTGATTCGGTTTAGAGTACAGCTGTCCCTCCCTAAGTACTGAGCTAGGTAGGGAGTCAAAAACTCCTTTCTCAATCTGTCATACAACCGGCAATCAAAAAGAATATGCTCCACCGATTCAGTGATTAAATGGTCAAAAGGGCAGAGTCTGGTGGCATAATCTGTCTTACAAATGCACCCTTCTAGAACCCTGGAAGGCAAAGAGTTTAGCCGGGTGCATAAAAAGAGAAATTTGGATCTAAATGGAAGATTCTGCAATAAATACGGAACCATAACACCCTGGGCCGGAATTAACTGTGTATAATCTCACAAGAAGATTGTTTCCCTGCTGTCTACTTATATCTTCAAACTCAAGGCTACAATGGGATTTCACTATGGAGAGAACTGAGACTTCACAAGGCTGATATGCAGGTAATTAGTGCTGAAACCCAATCTTCAGAAAACTTGGGAATTCACTGAAGATTCCGGTCTTCAGTCGGAATTCCTGGGTTTCCAAGTTCCAAGGAACAAGGCCATTCCCCAGAAAACTTGAGAAAATTTTGGAAGCCTCTGTCGAATACTGGCACTACTGCATGTGTGGCTGGAGTTGAGCTTCTGGAAATGAAACTTAGTGCCATATTTGATTGTATCTCGGATGTAGTACCTTCGAGTTTGACGGATTCAATGTCATCACTGGCAGTTTGGGTGAAGGGTCTGGAATCACAACTTCTAGTACTTCAAGCCCAGCTGCAGGCAATGTCAAAACTTTATAAGACATTGGAGACCACTCTGAGATGGTAGGCAGGCACTCTACCCAGGGGTCAGTTGCCTCCATGCAAACTTTAGATCCCCTAGAACCTTTTTCCATTTTGCCCCCTCTAATGGGATGTAGGGATAGAAAGGCTCCTTCTCTGGCCACTTGCCCTAAGCTACAGTTAATTCATGAAGCCCTGGCATTTAGGTTTTTGCCATTACCTAATGGTTATGCACCCTCTTGGGACAGTAAGCTTAGGATACTTCATCATCTGAGTGCCATTTTGGGGTATATG
>QEPC01002219.1:349061-359623 GCA_003113815.1 Sphenodon punctatus | reverse complement strand
CCTCTAGACAGTGGGATTGCAATGAGACAGCAGGGTCTTGGTCAGCTGAAAAAGAGAGGTACAGCTTGGTATCATCAGCATATTGGTGACATCACACCCCAAACCCTCTCACGACCTCCCCCAACACATCGGTGCGGCAGCCAAGGCAGCCATAGGGGGTGCACCTGCCGACAGAACCAAAGTGCTAGAGAAATGGAAGTCAAAGGCCTGTAAGACATATGTTAGAGAGATCAGGCCTAGCTGTTGTCTTTACTTTTTTGTCTCCTTCCTATCAGATACCGGTCAATCAATGATTGTGTGGATTTTCAGCAATAAGTCCAGTGCAGTATAAATGCTTGGATATTGCAGTTGCTATTGCAGCACCTCTTGAAATTTTCTTTCCTTACATGTTCAAACATTCAGACTTTGATTCCCCTTTTTTGTGAGCATTTCCACTAGTTAAGCATGACCCTGAGAGAAAGCAAACACAGAAGGGTTGCAAACATGGTCAAATTTAAACTTTATTTTTCAATCAAACTGGTAGTCTGTGAATAAAAATTCAGCTATTCACTGAGATGTAATTACCAGAGTCATTTCCTATTCTAATACTTTTTTATTTCAGATGTAACTGAATATTGAAGGCTTAATTTACAAGGGGATCATTATTTCTTTGCATTTCCTTTGTTTCCTTAACTCCAGTTACTCCATGGAAGTAGATAAGAATGTGGTTGCTAAGAAGGTGTCATATAGGAGACAGAAAAAGAGCTGCTTCATTCCTTTTCTTTTTCTTATTTTACACCTTCACAGCAACCACATTTTTATCTAGATGATAAGAAGTTAAGCTGATACCTAGTGGTGACATTAATAGGAAGTTCAGCATTCACCAAATATTATTCACATATTTGAATAGGCATCTGAATATCCACTTAATAACCACAACCACATATCTGTTTATTTGATTTAGTTATTTGGTGCAGTTGGCTTATTGCTCAGGAACAAGAATACTAAATGCACTGTAACAGGCTGTGGTTTCCTGGGGGTAAGTAATGGCAGGATTGGGCCTGCAGAAGTCACAATCTTCACTGGGAACTCTCAGCTCAAGTCTTTTATTTTATACACAGTCTCTCAATGGCTGTAAACAAGTCTCTAGTTCACACCTTAAAACAGTCCATCTCTAGAGTCAGACCTAGGGGCTGAAACTCAATCTTATTTTTTTTCAAGTTTCTCGGCAAAAAATACATTTCTCAACTCATTCTGGGAAATGAGAATGGACCGAGAAATGGCAGCTTCTCACTGTCTTGCACCCCCCCCAATGAGACAGCCCCCCCATGAGACAACATCAAAGTGGGTTTAAATGGCTGCACTCTTTATTTGAATTGAAATTAACTTCAGATTGGAATCAGTGGGGCAATCACTCATGTGGATTTGGGTCCAGTACTTCACTTAAACAATAACTTGAACTCAGGGATTGACCTGGTATACCAATTGGGTACCAATCCCTATTAACTGCCCAAATGTCTCCCCCTCCCCTACGATGGGCTATTAGAAGGGGGACAAGGCCCCTTCCGAGCCGGAGGAAGGAGGATAGTGCCCTCGAGCTGGGGACAGTACGTGTCCCTGATGCCCTCGCAGTCACTTCTCCCAGGGGGCTGACTCCACTGCTTGCCATACCCTGCAACTGCAGATGTCCCATATTCTACCCTCTGGTACTGTACCCATGCAAAGTGCGACAAGTGTAACATGCAGCAAATACCTAAACACAAGCTACAGGGATCGTTGCCAATTATCCCGAACACTACGAGGAAGGCAAAAAAATGGGCAATCCTGGTCCAATTGTGTTGACCCACCAAAAATTCCTTCCTAAGCAACCAATTTACCATAGTGCTTTTGGGTGGGTGGGAGGTTGCTGCTTCTTGCATCACTGCCTCCCGATTAAGGAGGCAAGCAGTGATCTGTACACAGCACTGCCCTCTCCGGGGCGGTGCTCCAATCGGCTTCAGCGCTCTTCGCGCCCTACCTGGCCAGGGTTGCCTAGCAACCCTAGGCAGGTGAATGCAGAGCTACCAGTCACTCTGTTTCCTTTTCCTCGCAGGTGGAACCACTGTGTCCACAGGGGAGGGGACACCCTTCTCCATCTTTCCGTCCTGCCCCACCTTCCACGGGGGAGGGGGGCACAGCAAAGTAGCCATCATAGCCACAAGGGCCACGAAGGGACAATTCTCACCAAGAACTCAAAGCTTTTGTATCTGGCCCTCAGCTCACCTGGGCCAGGGCTTGCCAGTTACAAAGGCTGTTTGTAAATGCTGTATGCTCTTTGCCTTACAAAGCCCTGCACCAGGGGAGAAAGCAAGGATCCGCTCTCTCCCCCAGCGGTGACTGTGTGGCAGCGAGGAGCTGAGAGAATGGACTTGGGCACCAAGGTAATAGCTGGGATGTTGCCCAGCTGAAAGAGCACCCTCCTTTATTTGCTAGGACCCAAGGTTGGACTGCCGTGGGATTCAGAGGAAGCTGGGTTGGTGAGGCTGGCTGATACACATACCAGCTGGCCCCTGTGTACTTTTGGTTACCCCAGGCAACCAGGTGTGACACGCCCTTCTTCTTCCAGCCCAGGGCTTTAAGGCTGGAGCCGCAGCCTGCGGATGCACCATAAACATGCTCCGGGTGCAGCATGCCTAAGGGCTGCACTCGCAAGGGTGCGCCCTTGTGTGCGCAGACTTAGGCGCAGGCCGAGGAGCACTTCCATCCTTTTTGGTGCTCTACAAATGTATTGATAAATAGTTAATCTCCTGTGGGGACTATGTCTGGTTTAATGCTTGTGAAGGTTTTAGCGCAAGGCATCATTTTGTTTGCCTTGCAGTGCAGTGGTCAAGTGTTGCCCGCTGAAGCCCTGGGAAGGGCCAGGTAGTTTATTTGGATCCTGAATTTTATGCTGGGTATTGCAGTTCCAGGGGTCAAGTGCTGCCTGCTCAAGCCCCGTGAAGGGCTAGGGACTTGTATATTTTTATTCTGAATACTGCAGGGGTCAAATGTAGCCACCATAAGCACCGAGAAGGGCAAGGCATTTATTTGGACCCTGAGTTTTATGTTTGTGATTGCAGTTTCAAGGGTCAAGTGTTGCCTGCTCAAGTCCTGAGAAGGGCCAGGCACTTATATATTTTGTTGAGTATCAATATAGTTTCTAGCCTTGAGTTGAGGGTTGTTGGTGGTCTCGCATATTGTCAATTTAAAACCTTTGGTACTTACAACCGTTCTTATCTCCTCCTCTTAAACAAAGAAGAATAGTTAGTTATATAACTAGATGTGTACCTTTAACTAATTCATAGACTCCTTTGGAGCCTTTTGTTGAGGGAACTCCTGAACTGCTGGCAGATATTGATGAGGTTGTAAATCCCCACATAAGTGGTAAAAATATTCCTCTGTTACAGATGTGAACGCATCTGTCTTGGAGGACGACGTGGCATCTACCTCTTCGCCTTGCCATTCAGGGGACACTATCTATAGAACCAAGTTTAAAGAGCAATCTAAAAATTCACCTGCAATTTTGGCAGAACATGTCCTGTTAACAGCTCAAACTGTAAGCTATCTATTTACCCAACTTAATGTTCTTACTGCTAAAATAGATGATCTGGTAGCTATGGTAAATATTGACCAGCATAAGCTTATTGATGCCTTAGTAAGCCCTCAGAATAAGGACCCACCAGATGACTGGTGTACAAAGGGACAACCTAGTGATGTCTCTCATGATGGAATGTTCTATCTGATTAATGATGAACTTGGACAGAGTAGTAGGGACTTGTCCCCCTGCCTATGAGTTCCTGGCAAAATAGCCCTTACTGTATTGCCTTTGCCCAACAGACTTCTGACCTTTTGGAATACTCCTTTGGAAGTAGCAGAACATCTAAGGGTTATTCTGCATATTCCTATAACTAGTCGACACATAAGGGGAATTAAACATATTCATTATGCAAAATGACGTAGGAGGCAATTTCTTCAGTTAGAATCGACTCAGCTGACTTCCTTGGTATTGGAAAAGGAAGCACAACTGAACGAGAAACAGATATATCCCTCCAGAGTTTATGTTAAATCTCCTATAAGTTCAATTCCTTCTTGTAGGAATCTGCCAAAGAATGTGGATTCACTTAAGGTTAATGGCCATAATTTACCTAAAGCTGTGTTAAGAATGCAGGAAGCAGCTAAAAACGTGAAGTTTAAGGTGAATGAGGCCCCTTCTTATGTTAGGACATTTAATAAGCCTAAGGAATCAGTGCCTGAATTGATCAATCTTGCCTCTGTGGAAGAAATGGAGGTTCAGGGTTTAGACCCCACAAGCCTTTTCAGTGACCTACTGCCAGAAGAAAAGCAAAACATTACATGCCTATGTTGAACTCCCAATAGAAGACCGGAATAGAATTCTTACAATATTGTTTAATCTATATGACAAGTTGATGGAGTTTGGGGGAACACACCCTTCCTTGCCTAGTAATTCTCAGGATCAGAGGGTAGTCACTGGGGTAAACCCAAACTGCGATTCTACTATAGTTCAGCCATGTACATCTGGACCAAGTGTATCATTAGACTAGGGAGTTACAGTATGAGGTTTATGAGGACCAAGGGGTTTTGGGAGCAGTTCTGAGTTATTGATAATTCATTTGAAGGTGATATGAGAGAGTCTCAGAATTGTGAGTTGGTGTTGGAAATCGCTCATGCTGAGGATGATAGGGTTTTTGGGGGGATGGATCTTTCCATATCATGTAATGATCCTCTTAATGACCTTTTCTCTACAGAGGATATACCTCCAACCAAAGTTGATAACCAGGGTTCAGAGGATAGAGACGTAGGCAGGAAGGATCCCAAAGTAAAGAGGCCATGCTGGACAGGACCTCGTCTGGCTCTACTCTCCGTAAACATCAAGAAATAGTAAGGGAGAGCAGTCCTAATGGCCCTGACTGACATGTTCCAGGGAAAGATAGAGTAGGTGTTTGTGCGACCTTTCTTGGGAATGCTCCCACCTTAGTGGGGAGAATTGGTATATCTGACTCTGATCCCATGAGGTGCTGTGTGATGCTCTTGGTTTTTTCCTGGAACATTGAAGGCTTGGGCAACAAGATGGGGGACTTAGACCTGGTTGCTTTTTTTCTGAATTTTTAGATCATCCTCTTGCAGGAAACTTGGTGTAAGAAACCATTATTTTTGAATGGATATGAGTGCTTTAATTTTTTGGGCAGTCCATCATTGCAGGGTGGCCACCCAAGAGCAGATTTACTTATTATGGTTTCTTTAACCCTTAAGGTAAAGGTACAGAAATTAGCCAGATGTGCAGACATAGCCAAGGCAGTTAGAATTACAGCTACTCCTGGATCTTTATTAATATATATATTCCACCCTTAACAAAAAGGAGTCTAGTGGATGTATGGGATTTACTATCTTCCTTTATAGAAAGTTTAACATCTGAATATCGCATGGATAAAATTATGCTGGCTGGGGATTTTAACACTAGGATGGGTGGTCTCCAGTGGGAGGAGGAGGACTTCATACTCACTAACAAGATATGAGGAATCCCTGCTCCATGTTTCAAAGATTTATCTGTGAATGAATATGGACATCACCTTTATGATCTTTTGTCAACTCTAAATTTTAGATTTGTCAACAATGCCTTTAGATTACCCACAGCCAATAGAATGACATTTCGGTCTTCAAGAGATTCAAGTGTATTAGATTACATATTGATTGAATCTAGCTCTTGGTTTACTATCTAGAATATGGTAGTGTTGGATAGAATTGAGAGCGACTATTCTCTGCTTTATGTGAAATTGGGTTGGAATACTTTAGTCTCCAAGAGCACTACTGGAAAATGGCTAGATTTAACTGCTCTTCCTGAATATTCGCATGTACCAATTGGTATAAAAAATAAGCAATTAAGGTGGGATGCAGATTTGGCTGCTAAGGTCGATAAAGCATTAGCCACGGAGGACATTGGGAAACAAAGAACTTGAATCATAAAGACAACTAGTAATCAGATAATCCTTGATGGTATGAAAAAGTTAATACAGGCACTGACTCCTCTTTTAAGGATATCATGGTTCATTCAGGAAGGAAATTTCCCAAGAGTGCCACCTGGTTTGATGGTGAATGCTGGAACCAGAAAAAAGAGCTCACGGAGGCAGTGAAAAAAATTAAGATCTAATAGTATGGATGGTATAGAGGGAATTACTGATTTAAGTAGAACCTATAAGGCAATGATTCAAAATTTTAAAAGGGCCCAAACATTGAGGCAAAGTGAGAAGTTACAAACTGCCATCCTTGACGGGGATAATAGAGCCTTTTGGGCCATGGTAGCAAAGGGAACAATGGCCTATAACACAGGTCTAGATGCACACATTCCCGCTGAGGACTGGGTAGCGTTTCATTCTAAGCAATATTCTGCTCAGGTTACTGCCCCAGTTGGAGGTATACATGGTTTAGATCTCATCCCACCATCTCCTGGGAATTTACCATATGTGGTCACTGAATTTGAAGTAGAAAACCTGATAAAGGCCCAAAGGAGGAAAGGCGAAGCCCCTGGAATGGATGGACTCCCCTCAGAAGTATATCACAACATGGAGATTGGTAGGTCCCTCTTTTGACTCAGTGGTTCAAAGCCATTCTTGCTACTGGCTCTATTCATAACCCTTGGAAGGGTGACTTAATTGTACCATATACAAGAGAGGTGCACACAACCATCCTGGTTAGTTTAGGCCAATTTTGCTCATAAATATTGTTACCAAGCTATTTGGTCGCTTCCTGCTTCAGAAGCTTACTGAATGGGTCCAAGAGTAAGAAATAATTAGGGAAAAACAGGCAGGTTTTAGGTCTGGGTATAGTACACTAGATCATATTTACACTCTACAATATATTATTCACAAATATGTTAACGTGGAGAAATCTAGACTTCAGGCTACCTTTATTGATCTGTCATCTGCGTTTGACATGGTCGATAGGGATTTACTATGAACCAGGTTGCACTTTCTGGGAATTGATTCATATCTGCTGAAATTATTGATCTGTTATCATGAAGGGACATGGACTTGAGTTCGGTTTGGGGCCCTAGGTGAAATAACTCCATCCTTCCTAACCAACAGAGGAGTTAGGCAAGGCTGTATTGTGGCCCTTTTACTGTTCAACTTATATGTAAATAATATCATTTGTGGAATGGATACTTCCACACACACCCCAAGCTATTATCAACACACATTAACATGTTATATGCTGACGACACTGTTATTGTTTCTCGTACACCAATTGGACTTCCGAGGGCCATGACTAACCTAGCTAGACTATGCAAAAGAAACAGATTATCAATTAACTATCAGAAAACAAAGATTCTTAAATGGAATAGACAATTATAGGGATTTTCTTGGGTTATCTCAGGGCATAAGATCAAGGTAGTAAGATCATTCAAATATTTCAGAGTTACTTTTTCAGTTAATTTTGGGTGGAAGGAGCAGATGACAGCACTTAAATCAAAGGCTCTGCAATCGGCTTGTGCCATTAAGACATTTCATGTCAGGCATGGGGCTAAAGCTTTTATTGTGGCACTAAAAGCATACAGGGCTAAAGTAGTTGTCCCGCTGACATATAGCATTGAAATCTGGGGGCATGCTGATACTGGAGCTATTGATATATCACAGAATAAATTCTTGCGGTCTCTTTTTGGTCTCCCTGGTTCCATGCCAGCAGCATTCTTGGGAACTGAGGCAGACCTGGAAGCAGTAAGAACAATAATGATAAAAAGAAATTTGAGGTTCTGGTTCAAGTTATTGACTCTGAGCCCTGTGCTATCTGGAAGTGCTATCTGGAAAACCAGATGATTAAATATCTTACAGCTCAATCCCCCTTACAGCTTAATCCCCCTGGCTGCTGTTTATTAAATCTGCCCTTATAAATATAGGCTTTTGCTATGCTGCTAATAGGTATGTCAGGTTCTTCTCGGATACTGAGATCCAGGAAATGCATCAGAAAATTAGTGACATAGTGCTTCAAGAGAACTATGCAAAAATCAGGGTTAATGCAGTTGCCCCACTTTATGTTCATTGGATGCCTGAATTTGGGATGACAAAATATCACTTACACTGGAAGGGGTGCTGTAGGCAACCAAATAAAGACCAGATGGAATGGATTCCCCAATGAGGGAGCACCACACTTTGTCCAGGAAGCTTGAAAGCCTGGTGAGTAATGTGGTCTAAATCATTTCACCCTTACTTGGTGCTATGTAATGTATATGGATCTGGGGTAGGGTTGCTATCTTTAGTTACTAGTAGAGGTGTGCACCAGGGACCCATGTTATTTTTTGTTTTCATTTTTTGTTTTTGTTATTTAAATATGTTGTGTTTTTTTATAAATATCTAAATTTCATTTTCATTTTTGCTTTCATTTTCGATTTCCATGGTTTCAATGGAAAACACATTTTTGGCTGTGAATGTTTTTTTCTTTCATTATATTTGGATGAAACCAGGGGGGAGTGTACCTCAACCGGAAGGCATTAAGTGTACCAAATCCTAGAAAGATTGGATAAAGGAATCCGATTTTAAAAGCAGTTGTTTTATGTTATTTTGCAAGAATATGCATATACATACCTGGCTGTAACTTCTTTGTCTTCCATCTAATGTGGATGAAACGTGGCAATTTTATACCCCTCCATATTTTTACTATATCTGCCAACCTCAGAAGAATTAGATAAAGGGTCCTGGTGGTATGAGCAATTAACTTATAAATGTATGTCTGACTGTAATATCTTTTTAGTCCAACCAATATACATGAAATTTGGCAGGGTTGTATTTCACACCTTTGGAATCATTTCTGCCAAATATATGAGAGATGTGATAAAGGGTCACAATTTTATAATGAAAATGAAATGCATTCTCCTAGTTACTAGGCTGCTATTGAAAAATGCTGTCCTTGGACATAGTTGATGTGGTGGTTCTGACATGTAGAAACTTGGTTTTCCTTAATGTGAATATATGTACCACCCCAGAACTGGCTGCATTTTGACATCAGCTTTGCCATTTTGCAACATTCTGTATCTGGCTGCTGTTCCTGCGTAGATTGGATTCTCCAATGTGTGGGATTTCTGGTGTATTAATAAGCCTTTTAATGTTTTCTTGTTTCCCACTCTGGTTGATTTTAACTGCTAGATTTAGTGATTACTTGGGTGCTATTTTCTTATTTTTAAATTATTTTCTTTTTTTCTATTTTCTATTTTTTACTCTATTTTTATTATATTTAACTCTATTTTCTTTTATTTTTAAAAATCTAGTTCTGTCCTCCAGCATGTTGGCTACCCCTCCCAGTTTTGTGTCATTTTCAGACTTGATAAGTATTCCCTTCACCCCTTCATCCAAGTCATTGATAAAGAAGTTGAATAGCACTGCACCCAAGTCAAAGCCCTGCAGGACCCCAGTTGATATTTCCCTCCTCATTTATGATAAGCCATTGATGATCACTGAGTACGGTTCCTTAACCAGCAATTAATCCACCTGTTATATTGCCCACACTTTGCAAACTTGTCAATGAGGATCTTGTGTGAAACTTTGTCAAAAGCTTTGCTGGAATGAAGATATGTTATGTCAACAGCATTCCACTCATCAGCTAACTAGTTATTCTATCAAAGAATGAAAAAAAGATTAGTCTGGCATGACACAAATCCATGCTAACTACAGGTGAAAACAAATGAGACAGGAGTGAGTCGGATCCCCTAGCCACTCTGGGGAGGGCCACAACAGATATCGCACTTTGAGCCAGCAGGGAAGGCAGTGGAAATGAGCAACCCCTCCCCCCCCCAAGAATCTGAGTGGGAGGGGGACTTCTGTCACAAGTCCCTCCACGCCTCAGGTTAATTGAGGAGCCATCCACATGGGACAGGACTCCCGGACCTCTACTGCCCAGAAGAATTGGGAAGAATTGGGAAGAATTGGGTAGAATTGGAAAGGATTGGGCCCTGGTCAGCTGTTTGGAAGCCTGAGTGAGTGCACTCCTCCAGGTCCCTCGGATCAGCTGTTTGGCACTCTCACATATCCCAAGTGAGCGTGCTCTTCCACCCCACCCCCTCTTCCAATCAGCTGTTTGGTGGACTGGGTGAACACACTCTTCTGGGTCCGATCCTCGGACCTCACCTTGCGGCTGGAAAGAGTCTAACAGATGAGAGGGTGCACTTTAACCCGGATTAGCCTGACTGGGCCTTCCCCGGGCGTACATGAGTGAACATCTGTCAGCCACCAAACTGACAAGCAGGTGACTTGCAGACTCTGCCGCTGTTGGCTTGTTTGTTTTCACCTATGAGCAAGCATTGTATTGTCATCAAGGTATTTACAGACTGACTGAGTTTACATACTCAGAAGACACATTCACAAGAGTGTCTTCTCTCACATTTTAAATTTCTTTGGGAGAGAGCAATTGTACCTCATCTCTTATCACATGTTCTTCTGGTTTTGAATTTTGTCTCGGGTGCTGCCACTGCCATGCTAAAAATTGGGGCAACAATTACAGCTAACAACAGGTTTTCAGGCTATCCCATGTCTCTCAGTGAGGCTGGTGGAATGAAAGAGGAG
>QEPC01002219.1:325887-348961 GCA_003113815.1 Sphenodon punctatus | reverse complement strand
CAATGCAAAATATCCAATACCACCAATACCAAAAAAGAACTGAGATATCGGATTAATCCAATATAGCCATTGCTGGGTACTTTTGGTTCTCTGCAATACTGAAAGTCCCATCCCTAACAATTGTGGAATAGATGACAAATGAGATTGTCTGATTGCTTCGACTTTTGAAGCAAAGGCAGCAAATTTGGTAATAATCCCTGAATCACTGTAGTTAAATAGCTAAATTACCATCTCCTTCTTTGAAAAATGATAAAGTTTAAACAATACAGGCAAAAGGAGGGACTCATGGGCTTTCTTATATACTGGACATTCCATTATATAATTCACAAGATCCTCTAAACCATTTTTACAAGGGCAGACTCTTAATGCTTTCGGTATGCCCAACCTATAGCAAGTGCCACTGATGGCATTTGCTCCAAATGAAGCCTACACAAGGCTGAGACAAACTTGTATTTTAATCCAAGTTGTAAATATTTTTCCATTCCCAACTCTGACTTCCAATTGACATACAATGGAGCTACTCAATTAAATCACGCTAATGGTACATGATTCTGTCTGTCAATGTCCTTAAACCTTTGAAATATTAATAGCTTATCACTAAGCTGAAGCACCCTATTACCTTCAATAACATAGGAGTCTATCCCAGTGATAACAAGGACAAAGTCAACATAAGACATCCAAGGGAATCTATGAGTCCGAACACGTGAGATGTCTTCAATGTAACACATTTTCAGAAAACATAGTGGGGAGAAGACCAACATTTTAAGCCAGTAGCCTACCAATTTAATATTGATGGTAGTCAAAAGAGAAGCTGTCCCAATCTCAGTTCTGGAAAGGACAGCAGGGAACTAGGATGGAAAACCAAGCAAATACCTCAGGAATTTATTCTGGGGCATATCAATGCTAGCTTCAGCTGCATAGCTTTAAGTGTCAGCCCTGTATAACATTTGAGTTCCTATCTTAGCTTGAAAAGCTTGCAAAGTAGTTTTTACAGATCTTTTTGCATAAACACAAATCAATGCGGACTGCTTGGCTCTCATCTTAACAGTGTGTATATAGCCATTCCAAGAAGGGGAGGATGATAAATCTAGCCCCAAATATCTGTAACTCTCAACAACCTCAATTTTATGGTTGTCGATATGCCAAGGATACCGCATGTGCTGTTTATCCAGCAAATTATCTTTTTTTTTGCATAGTTGGTGGACAATTTACTGATTTTACATAACTGGACAAAGTTGAACATAGCCCTATGTCAGGGGTTCTCAATCTTTTTCCAGTGAAGAGCATTGGAGTGACATAAATGACTACTTGGGGAGCACTGCATAATTTGCATGAATGGGCTTGGGGAGCACTTTCACACATTGCCTCAGCAGTCTGGTGCTCCCGAGTACCAGGTTGAGAATCTCTGCCCTAAATAGTCCAATGTTTGATCTGGAAATCAAAGCACCAGTAGCAGCATACATTAGGATTCCCACGGTGTAGATAGTAGTTGGGAGGGGGGGCGGTAAACCATATTTCACATGCTGCCAATAATATCATTAACATAAAGGTTGAACAAAATTGGTGCCAATATACAACCGTCTTACCCCCTTCTTAACAGGGAACTTTGGAGTAGTTTCTCCATTTAAGCCAACTCTTACACATGACCAGGTATCCTTGTGATATGCAATTAATAATTTCAGTAGTGGAAGATCAGTGCCCAGGTCATGTAATTTCTGCCATAGAAGTTCCCTATTTATAGAACTGAACACTGCCGAAAGGTCTATAAAAGCAACAAACAAAGAAGTTTTGGTGACTTTGGTGTATTTATGTCTAAGATACTGTAGGGTTAAAAGGTGGTCTAAAGTTGAGTACACTTCTTGAAATCCATCCTGCTCTTCAGCTAAAAAGTTGTTCTCCACTACCCAAGTCAAAAGATAGAAAAGCAAATGCTGGACAAAACATTAAGCAGAGGTATTTAACAAGCTGATGAGATGATCAGCCCTGGTTTATTCTGGGGGCTTTTAAAAAATAAATTGGAAGGAACACTTGTACTGCCTTTCCCAAGGTCCAGAATCTGGCAAAATTGGATAATACTATTAAACCATGCCACTAAAACAGGGATCCACCATGCCAGGTTCAATTGGTAGGCCTCTGCCGGGATACCATCAGGCCTCGGGGCTTTATTCTTTTTCTGTTGCAGGACCAAATACGTTACTTGGTCGTCTGTGTCCAGGTAAGGAGAAATAACATAATCAACAGGCGAATCCAACACAGCAAGTGAATCAGGGGAATCTTCAGAATCTGATAATTGGGCGGCATTGACAGGCCAACCATCATCACCTCAGTCTTGTCAGGATTCAGCTTTAGTCAACTCACCCTCATGCAGTCCCCCACCACAGCCAGGCAATGGGAAAGCACTGAGACTGCCGGACCTGGATCAGATGAAAAGGAGAGGAAGAGCTGGGTGTCATCAACATACTGATGGCACCGTACGCCAAACCTCTGAATGACCTCACCCAGCAGCTGCATATACATGTTGAACAAGAGGGGGGGACAGAATGGAACCCTGGGGGACACCAAAAAGGAGATGCTGAGAAGACGATGAGTAATCGCCCATCACCACCCACTGAGACCTCTTGGAAAAGAAAGAGCAGAACCACTAAGGAGAAGTCCAGTCCGGAGCCCACTCCAGCCAGGTCCCACAGACGAGTAAACAACACCTCATGATCAACGGTATCAAAAGCCACTGTAAGATCTAATGGAATCAACAGGGCAGAATTTCCCTGGTCTAACTCCAGGCGAAGGTCAGCAACCAAGGCCACAAGCGCAGTCTCCATGCCATGCACAGGACAGAAACCAGACTGTGAAGCGTCCAGGAATCTGAAAGCATCCAGATTTTCCTGACGCTGACGAACCACCATCCATTCAATAACCTTTCCTAAAAAGGGAAGGTTAGAGACAAGCCAATAACTAGCAGGGGAATCAATGTCAAATGATGGCTTCTTAAGCAGAGGCTGAACAATTGCTGCCTTAAGGCAGCTCAGCACTCTGGCCTCCCAAAGGGAGGCATTGATTATCCCAGCCAGCAGTGGCCCCAACATCTCCCAGCTGACTTTCACCAGCTAGGATAATCATGGATGTAATTCACAACTTGTGGATCACACAGCCCCCAGCACCTCCTCTGCATCGGTGGGTGACAACAATTGAAATTATTCCAAAGAAAAGGACAAAGCTGGGCTTCCATAACCCCCAGCTCTGACTCTGCACCAGAAATGGTTGCACCAAGGTCCTGGTGAATATGAGCAATTTTATTGGTGAAATAATCAATAAAAATGTCTCAGAGGGCACTGGATCCCTCCAGTTCTTGGCAGAGATAGGCAGAACTTACCAAACCCCTCGCCATCTGGAAAAGCTCCGCTAGACATGACTGTGCAGACACTATGATGGCAGCAAAGAAAACCTTCTTCTCTGCCCTCTCAGCCATGGCATAGTCTTACAAGAATGATTTGTGCCGCAATCAGTTGGATTCAGCTCACGTTTGGCACTATCTGAACTCTAACTGCCTACCCTCCTGCTTCTGCCGCCTCAGGCCCTCCGTATACTGCGGAACCTCTTTTGGTGCAGCAGTGGGAGTGGACACCTGGGAGCCACCGTGTCAATGACCTCAGTCAAGGTGTTATTCCATAACACGACGATGTCATCGACAGAGTGGTCATCAAGGTCTGTGGGAAACTCCAACAGAGATTTCTGAAAACCTTTTGCAGCCACAAAGTGTCTCCTGATAAGTTACATTTCCCTTAAGCACATTGCATAGGTTCATCGTTTCAGTGGGCTCAGCTTTTTGTTTTAAATGCTAAATCTGGGCTTTGTCCCTCCCTGAGCTTCAAACATCACTGGGCAGAACCACTTGGAAAACCTCTGTTGCTTCCTGAGATAGATTTTGCAACTAAGACCCCAGTAATAATAAAACACAAACATTTCTAGAGTCCTGAAAAAGTACATAGAAGAATATTACTTCTTTCACTGTTGCTACATATGCACTCTCTCCCTCACTAATTTTTAATTCATCCTTTATATATTATCCACCCTTCTCCTCTTAGTTTAGTTGCTTCTGTTTTCTACAACATACCATGTTTAGAATTAAAAATATATACATTACTTCTGGCAAGTTGTTTGCTTAGCTCAGTTGTGACTCAGTTCCACATGTGTAAAATGGGGATAACAATACTTCCCCAGTGGGGATAACAATACTTTACAACAACAACCAGTTATTATGAAGATAAATACACCCACTTTTGGTGTGCTTAGACTGGATAGTATTGCAGACATGAAGAAGTACCTTAGCTAGACAAATATAAATATCCCTCTCTTTAAAATTTTCTATTGTATTTTATATTTGTATTTATTTTTATGTTGTGAGCTGCTCCCGGTTGCCAGAGGCGAGAGGAGCGGGCTATTAAATTTAAATAAATAAAATAAATAAAAAATGTACATTGCAGGCACTGTTTTTTTGTTGTTGTTAGTTTGTTTTGTGTTGTTGTTGTCTTTTACTGCATTGGAATGTCTACATCAGAAATGCTTATCTATATTTTAATTCACAAATAATGTTGGTAATGCAGAGGGTAAGTACAATCAAAATAAAGTCTTTTATGTACTGTCTTTAAAGCACCATGCAACAATACATTGGGCCTTACATTCTTGTGTCATTTTCATAGCAGTTTGTCAGTTAAACATTTCATAATTATTCATTGTCAGGTAGCTAATAAAGACCTTTAGATGCTGTCCAAATTCTCCAGGGCATCTACAGTTTTCATTAGATATTTACGGGCAAATCCAATAAGTGAGTACATTCTGGGAAACATTACTGAACATTACAATGCTATTAACTTGAAATGCCTTAAAATAATGGCCATATGAGACAATCAAGCAGGCCATGAAAGGCTCATGTGATCCCATTTTTGCCAGTTGCTGGAAAAGATATTGAATGGTTAGGGAAGGGCACATATTAACTGTATTGAGTAAAATAAATCTCTCGGTGAATTGGGCATATTTAGCATTCCACAGTCATCAGTACTGAGTGGCTGGTACACACCATGATCTTATCCAAAGTATATTATCGGTGCTGCTCTTACAAGTGTTTGTGCACATAGTGGTGGGACCCCACAAACAGCCCTTTTGATCTTTGGAAGAGAGTTTGTAGGCATATCATCCAAGTAGCCTTGGGGCATTTTCACCACATAGAAGTGGAGGCAGTTGTTTAAGTTTGAATCTTGCATCCAGTCACTATGCTACCTATATAACAGAGGTAGTGAACCTTCCCTTTCCACACTGTGTGGACTGGATCTGTACTGGCTCAAAACTCTGTGGGCTGGATTGAGAGGCATGGAGGTTGGGGGTGTGGTCATGCCAGGAGCATTTTAAGGCCGCTTCTACATGAGCCATCTTGAGGTACCTGGCAAGAATTGTTCGTTTAAACTCCGTAAAGGTGATAGATGTCCATGTCAGTAAGGCAAGGACCCAGTTGCTCTTAGGGGTCAAAATCTGTGTGCCTTTACTACCTTTGAGTAGTAATATTGATGGGATTCAATCTTCCTTTTTGCAGAGGCTGCTCAGGCCCCCCAAGGGTACACCTCTGGCAGTTCTTAGGGGTTGGAAGCAGGACAGAGTAGCTGGTCAGCAGCTGCATGGACATGTGTACTAAGATATCGGGTCAAGCTGCTTGGTTCTGTTGGGAATGAACTTTTACAATCATTCCTAGAGGACACATACCAGAGTAGATGGCAGGCAGCCGTTATGACTTATCTAGCAAACCTGGAATTTCCCCCCAATTATTTTACAGGTAAAGTTCTTGCTACCCTCAGAGCTGAGGTCCTTGTTAGACTGCATGATATAGAAAGGCAGAATGAGATTGCCTGGGTGAGAGCTTCTGCTCATTTATGAGACTATTTAGTGTGGCATCCTCCTGGTCAAAAACCTGCCAAATATTTGTCCTCCTCCATTCCAAATAGGGGGAAATATCTGGTGCTGTGCGCTCGATTGAATGCTCTTCCCTCAATGGTGTTGGAAGGCCGATTTAGTAAACTCCCTTATGGGAGCTGACTTTGCCCTTTCAACCAGATAGGTGTGGAGACAACACAGCATATTATGCTGCATTGCCATCTATACGACTTACCAAGACAGAGGTTCTTAGTTAAATACTTCCAGAGATTCCCCAGTAGGACTGACCATTGGATTATCCAATTTCTCCTTGCATATTTCCTGAAGTTACAGCTAATGTTGTTCAATTTTTGATAGCTGCATTTGGTTTAAGGCAGTCCTTGGATTTCAAATCGCTGCTGAGGGAACAACTTACCACAATAAGATTTACAGTAACTTTAACAGTCTCTAGGTTAGGCTCCTGACACGCATAGTTACTCTTGGTCTTAAGTATGGTGATATAGTACTAGTAACAAATGATTGTCTGTTGCACTTATAGGCCCTGATTTAAACCAAAAGTTTATGTATCTTCTATCTCGTTTATTTGTTGTATGTCATGGTATTATATGTATGTCTCTTGACTTTTGTTTTTTGCAATGATCAACGGTCACGCAGCTGAATAAATTTGATTTGATTTGAGATGAGCAGCTGGCCTGCAGTGCGTTCTTCAACTGCAGATATTGCCCTGCTATTGGGGTTTCCAAAATGTGCCTTCAAAAAGACAATGCGAGCGGCGATTCCTTGGGCGGGCAGCTACTTCCGCTGCATCTAAACACTCCTCGTGGGGCTTTTGAGGAAGTGCATTGAAGAACGCTCTGCATCCAGCAGCTCGTATAAAAGCGATCTAAAGTTCCCCCTACTCCCACCACCAGATGCTCTGAAGCAAGAACACACTGAGGGTGTCTTTTGGACTAGGACTGAAACAGCAAACCTCTGTGGTAGCTATTTCCAGCAGAAAGAGCTCTTCTGCAATGAGCGGCATGGTGCGATAGAGATGTTCATTTCACTACTTTCGTTCTGCTACTTCTGCCAGCACTTTCCAACATGTGGTCACAGTGTGAAAGTAGCAGAACAATGTTTCTTCTGACACTTTCTGAGATTATTCTGATACTTTTAGATAATTCTGATAATTCCGATGCCACAAAGCAAAGATTGTGGAATTAGCGGAATACCGGCATAAAAGCTGCGGAAAATCAAGGATAATTCCAAAATGGCAGAATGAAATATCGGCACGGAAAAAGAAGTTGCTGCTTCAGCTCTACTTTAGACATAACATCAATGACTGTCTGAATGTGTGTTTTGACTTTGATATGAACACCAGTTTGGCCCTGTGTTCACCAGGTGAACACACACACACAGCCTATCTTGGGACAAATTGGTGTTTTGTTCGCCACCCAATCTCAGCATGCAAGCACTGCCACCTACCTCCCTGTGTTGTATCTGCTAACACACCACATGATATCATTAGACAAAGCATTGGACACGTGTTCAGTCAAAACATGCAAATTGTCCTTGTGATGCAATGGTGTTCACACTGCGTGTTCAATGGGTGGCCAAAATTATGTTGGGATTGTTATGATGTTTACACACAATGGCCAAACATGTGCATAGGGGTTTTGACACCCGATCTTTTTTATGTCTAAGGGTACTTTCAGACATGACATTAACCACCCTTTAACCACCTTTGGTGGTTATTTATGCATGTTGCACGGCTGTATTGGTGCCCTATGCAGCCCTGCAACATGCATAAATAACCACCAAGGGTGGTTAAAGGGTGGTTAGTGTCATGTCTGAAAGTACCCAATAGATGCCCTGAGAATGCTCTGGGGTGTATTATTGTAATGTGCAGTAACATTTCCCAGAATGTGCTAACTGTCATTTATTGGATTTACCCATAACAATCTAATGAAAACCTTAGATGCCCTCAGTGGATTCTGAGCATCCTGCAGTAAGGCAGTGCCATACAGGGAACACTTCCAGCCTGTGGCGCCCCTCCATCCAGCATCCTTCCATCAACTTGAGGTTTCTCTTTTCCTTTACTTCTGCCTGTGGGGCCCTGGCAATGTAAGTTTGGGGAAACCTCTAGGCACTGAATGGGGTTGGGGTGCCGTGGGCCAAAAGTGGACCTGAAGTTTTCTATGCTTGCTATGCATCTTACTCTTTCAGCCAATGCCCTGTACTGTAAGGTTATTTTTTTATTTCAGTTTATATGTCACCCTTCGCTGAGGCTCAGAGTGGTTACAATTAGGGCTGTAATGAATAGTAAACATTTTATTCACGAGTATTTCCAAGTTTCTGAGGACTGGCTCCAAGTGTTCAACCTGAATACTGAGATACTCAGTAAAAACTGAATAATGTCAAATACTGAGTTTCAGCACTACTTACAAATCATAAAAACATTTAAAGCCATAGGCTGCTGTAATTTGTAGTGGTAGTAGTTTTGTTTTCAATTTATACCCCACTCTTTCCAAGAGTCTGTCAGCTGCCCTTTGCTGGGCAGTTTACAAAAAAAAAATAATCAAAAAATTACATGTAGATCATATTAACTGGGGGTGTGTACAAGGTGCATCATTTGTTTTCAATGTCATTTTCATTTATTAAAAAAACCCTTCATTTTCATGGGCATACAACCTATTTATTTTGTTCATTTTTAAATTTTATTTGATTAAAAATAATAATACCAAAATCACTCTGCCTGGGCAAAAATGGCTGCTGCAGCCATTCTGTGCATGCACAGTCCTTTCCAAAATGGTGCCAGAAGCATTGGTATCATTTTGGGAAATAGCGCACATGTGCCGAATGACCCCGGCAGCCATTTGCACATGGAGAGTGATGATGATAATGATGATGATGATGATGATTATAAGCATTTATATAGCGCCAGCAATGTACCTGGCACTTACAAAGAACAAGATAGACATGGTTCCTGCTCGAGTTTTTTAAATTCTTTTTAATAAAACATAACAAAACAAAATTAAAATGAAAACAAATGAAATCAAACAAATGTTGTTTGCTTATTTAGTCATTTTTGGAACTAATTAAAATGCAATGAATTACACACCACTACTATTAACCCCACAATAGGCCAACCTGAAAACCCTCTCCCGACCAACCATACGAAACAGTAAAACAGTTAACCATGCACCCCTTTAATCAACTTTCTCCAACAGAGCTCACACAAACGTCTCTCCACCCTTCTACACCTTCTCTGCCCCCACCATTGAAATACAGATAAAACCCCACCCCTTCTCACACATTCCCACCCATAAGTGGGCATACCATTTACATAAATCAGTGTATGCACATTTACGCACTATAGGAGATGGAGGCAATTTTGTGCTTGCGCTGACTAGGTCTGAAACATGTGCAATGCCCAAAATCACTCCTCATGCTGTGGAAATGGGTTAGAGGGTGAGCCACTAGTGCCAAAGCCTAAGCTTTGAATTATTTGCTTTTTTTAAATACAGACAATTTGTCCAATAAGTGGTTTAAATGTACCCTGCGTTTCTAAGCTCCCGGTATTCTGTGTTACTAAAATTGTTGTGACTCACCTGGGACCAATTACAGCAGAACTGCCACTTTAAGCACTTCTGGATTCCTCTCTTAAGCGAGCTGTGGTACATGGATTCATTGACCCACAAAACGCGCTCACGTATGAGCAGTTCAGTCTGAGCTAAACCCATATCTCATCATAGAGAAATCATCTGCGATCTGACAAGGTCTTTGTTAGGGAAGTATTTATTTATAAGTTTCATTACTGCAGGCTTGTGTGATTAAGAATGCACTTGGAAAGTTTAATTTATCACTAAAAGTCACATTCAGAGAGAGCTATAAATCTTTCAGTCGCTTGGCTTGTAAGGAGAAAAAAACCTGTATTTATCCTAATTCCAGTGTTAAGGCAGAAGGCTGATTAATTTCAAAGTTTCCACCCTAAAAAAGCAGCCTGATCACTTTTTGGTACGGATGTACCCTAAACTGAAGGGACATTCTCCTTGTGTTTCCCCTCCAAGTATTTTGTTGCAGGATAAATCTTTCAGGGAATATTTATATTCTGACACCTAGTGGCACTAATTTAATCACATTTGAATATTCCTCTCAGATAGCCAATGAGATCTCTCTGCTTCAGGCACAATTTTCTTTCTGGAAGAACTATTATGATTTTAAGTCGGTACTAGAGGCACGTCCCAGTACCAAAGAAATTTGTAATACCTGGTTGGTTCACAGGTCTCTGCATTCACCATTTGCTTCAAAAATAGGCATCGACTGCATCACTCCCCCTACTCCAAGGAGGATGTCACACCTAGAGGTTATTTTGCATGAATGATTCTCTGTCATGGCAGTGCCGAGTCTAATCCTCTTGCCAGACTGTTCTGGCTAAATCTGATGGAAACTCTCCCAGTGCTTTTTGCTGCTACTAGTTAACTTGCTCACATCTCTTTATAGCTATTTGCTAAGAATGGAAAAGGAGAGGGTTGCGAATGCACACCACAGTGATTACAACAATAGGCTCTCCATGAGATGAAACCGTCTCTCGCGCTGATTTCACTGCTCATTATTTATGGTCTAGAATGGTGTTTTCATGCAAAGAGGCACATGGGAAGCATATCCTAGGCTTAAAACTGGATCAGAGATAGAGACTGCTGGAGACGGTGCCTGAACAGAAGCACTGCTTTAGTGCTTTTAAACAAACACATTGTCCACAGCCAGATAAAAGAGATATTCCACAGTGGATTTTTGAAGGCACCTGCATTAGTCGGACCAGTCCCCCCTAAATCATTTAAGATTTCTTTTTTGTAATCTCACTCTTAAAAAAAGGATAACACAAATATCTGTTCAGTGTGTGTGTGTGTGTGTGTGTGTGTTGTGTATATATAGCTAAATACATTTTTGATTGATTCACCATTGTTTTCAGGGCCATAAATGGCAAGACCCTGGTTATATTTGAGACCTGCTCCTGGAAACTTAAGAACATAAAAACATGCACAGACAGACAAGTAATTTATTAGTTGTAAGCTACATAGCTTACAACTAAAAAACAAACAAACATAAGAAGTGCCATACTGGGTCAGGCCAATGGTCCATCTAGCCCAGCATCCTGTCTCTGACAGTGGCCAATCATGGTGGCTTGGGATAAGCACCCAATAGGTCACAATGGGGGATCGATTTCCTGTTGTTTTCCCCCAGCTCCCATCATTTCCCCTGATCATGTCTGGCTAATAGCTGTTAATAAGAACATAGCAAGCCTTGTGCTGCTGGTCACCAGTGCTCAGATACAAGCTGCTGTTTGGAGATCCCACTTTCACACCTTAAGTTGGCAGGTGATCAGGCCATTGCTGTGGCAAACATCTCAGTGTGGAACTCCCTCCCTCCATGTATTCAGTTCCTCCCTCCTCACCTTAGAAAGTATCTGAAGAGCATTTTTTTTTTTAATTCTCCAGGTGCTTTTATAAGATCCACTCTTGATTCTACTTATATCTTTTCTTCCTCTTTTAAATTGCTTTGAATGAACTTCTATTGTATTTTGTAAAAATACAATGAAATAACCTAAAGTCCCCTGAGTGCCATTTGGATGGAGCGAAGGGAAGTGCTATATAAATTATTAATTATTAATAATGAATTATTATCATGATTAATGATTTGTATCAATTAATGTATTATTAATTATTTAGAGAGCCAGTGTGGTGTAATGGCTAAGTGCACAGTACTTTGACCAGGAGATAGGGTGGAACCCTGCTTCTAGTGTTGCCTTATCCAGAAACTCACTGGACAACCTTGGGCCAGTCACAATATTCTCTCATCGTAACCTACCTCACAGGGGGTATTTTCAGACGTGACAGGGCCTGTAATGGCCCCGTCGCGGAAACACCATTGATCCCCCACCGGGATCAAACCGGCACGTCCAACAGACGTGCCGGCTGATCCCAATGGGGAATCAGGGAGTGGGTGGGGCCTCGTGGCTCAATGTGAGGCTGCACAGCCCCGCCCCCCCACGCTCGCTAGGCCGCCCCCCAACCCCACGGGGCATTGACCACGGCCCGTAATCCCGCCACTGATTCCGGGCCATGGTCTGGGCAGAGACGAGACGATCCCCTTGATCACGGGCAGGAATCACATTGAACACACAAACGGAGATGGTCCAGGCAGTACCTCCGTTTGCGTGTTCAATGTGATTCCCCCCTGTGATCCACGGGGGTGAACATCTGGCGGCCAACTTCCATTCACCCCAACAGACATTACGAGACCACGATCACCATGTGGGAATTCCCCATGGTTGAGCGCGATCTCGTAACGTCTGAAAATACCCAGGGTAGTTGTGAGGATTAAAAGTGTTACATTGTAAGGTGTTCTGAGCGCCATGGTAGGGGGGCACTATATAAAAAATAAAGATGATTGATGATTTTTTTATAAGCTGGGAACAGTTGGTTAATCAATCAAATATTGATTATATCAGCAATTTTGCTATAACAAATATTAAAACATAAAATCCCTAAAAGGTATGAAAAGAAAACCAACTTAATAAAATACAATATATTCCATATCACAATATATACCATGCTTAGCAAACTATTTCTCTGTCAGGAATTGCCTTAATTCTTTTCTCCACCAACATAAGGAAAAAAGCTATAGCTTTAATTACTGTTGTCTCGGTTGTTGTAATCAGAATCTGTTCCTTTGTTTCAATTTATAAAACCTTATCTTCAAAAATTGGATCAATCCATACAAATCTAAGATCCTTATATAACGGAAGTCAAATATCACATGTATTAAGGATTCTATTTTCTGCAGACAACATTTACAGGTTCTGCTGTTATAGGGGATTCTTTCTCTCCTACCCCTCACTACTGCCATTTCAAACATTTCAAACCGCAAAAGCGTCATCATTCTCTTCACTCTATGATCATGAATCAATATTAAATATCACTCAAGTGCAACTGATAACTTAACCAGTGGGTATGTTGGGGCGATCTTATTTTGTCGACGTGCCTCCATATCTTTCTTTTGCGCCAGATCCTTAGCTCTGGCACTAATCTCCCCTTTGATGATTTTACAGTCTGGAATACCCTCTTGTCCCATTGGAAGATCCATTTCTATGGCAAGTTTCTTGATATGTTTAAACCAGGTGTACTGTGATGCCCCTGTATGCTCATAAAAGCAACTATTCACTAGGGAGGAAGTTCTTCCCTGCGAACAGTTGGTAATAGCCATGTGTGGAACCCCATCATCATATCTATGTTTTGGCATCTGAAATGACCATATGTAGAATTCAGTTTACTATCTCCACAGTGAGAAAAGTCCCAAGGAGGGAAATATGCTTAGCTCTTCATTTAGAGCTTGATCTAGCAAGGTGAGGAGTTTTCTAGTCTTTTCCAGCAAAGCACCTAAGCAAATGCTTAACATCAGCCTCTTGGTGAGACCCATGAGTAATTGGGCCAACTTACATCATTAAATTAAACACTGTTTAAGAGCTTTGTTGGCTCCGGTTAGAGTGTTCAGCACCTTGTAGGATGGAGCCAAAGTCTCATGATAAGGTTACATTATTTATTATTTTATTTTATTTATTAAAAATTTATATTCCGCCCCTCCTGCCCATAGGGCAGCCCGGGGTGGTGAACAACACTCAGTAAAACAATATAAAAATTTTAAACAATTTAAAATACAATATGTGGGGAAACCCCCACCCCACCCCCTACCCCTCACGGTGTGCCCCCAGCATGTCCCAAGTGCCACACCCCCACCATGTTGGGCAACCATGGCAGCCAATCACAGGGGATGGTGACAGGAACAGATGTGCAGGCCTGCTTTGGCCCACCTGGATGGCCCTTGACCTGGACTGTGGGCCCACAATCTTCCAGGGGACTACATCTGGGCCAGCTGCCTACCCAATCTGGGGCAGCATTGGGCCCACATATTTAACTGAATTACTAAACACTCTTACTCATGAGTAAATATATTTAGGATTGTGGCCCCAATGACTAAGAAATAGGGGTGAGAGACTCACGTTTCTCAGTTTGTTCTAGGAGATGAGAATGAATGGGGAAACAGGTGGGATTCTCTTTTTTAAAAATGAGAAAATGTCAAGAAAAATAAAAAATAAAAATGAGAATGCAGAGGAAGACAGGAAGCAGTGAGAATCCACTGGACTAAAGGCCAACAGCCCAGTGATGAGGCAGATCAGCTGTTTTTAAAGTTTTAAACAAAACTTTAAAAACAAAAGTCATTTTGCAAATTTTCCAGGGGGACCGATATCAGGACATTACAAAGCACATCCCTGACCAGGCTCCCTGGAAACAAAGACAAATTAGAGTGTTGTACCCAACTGGGGTGAGGTTTCTCTGCTCCTCTTCTCAGTCAGACAATTTACTGTTTGATTCCAGCTAAGTACAGCATGGCAGGGGGGAGGCAGAGAGGAAGCTCAGTTCTCTGCAGAATGCAGAAGGAGGTAGAAAGCAGTGAGCAGTCACTGGACCGGAGGCCAGCAACACAGGAGTGAAATAAGTCAGCCGGTGTCTTGGGGCAATTTAATAAAATAATAATAATAATCATTAATAATAATAATTTTGGGGAAAAAATCTCACAAGCTCTGGGACTGAGATATTTGTGAGATTTTGGTCCTGGTGTTCGATCTTGCAGGGATTTCTCAAGAGAATTTTTTTAAATTCTCATTTCAGTCCTACTAAGAAACTTTCAGGAACAAAATAAAACATTTTGGAGTAAAAAGGCAATTATTTCCCCATGTTAGCATACAAATACAGAGATTAAATGTGTGGCTTCATCCAAAGAGATAAACAAACTTATTTATTTGTTTTTAACTTTATTTCCTATAGGGAGTGTTATGTACTAAGTTAAATGAAAAGGAAGGACTGATCAACTGTCCACTGAAGTCATTGGAAAGAATCGTAATTATTCCAGTGATCCTTGGATCTTGTCCTCAGTGAACATTTTTCCTAACATGAGAGATGCCAAAAGATGGAATAGAGAAATCAATGAGATAAAGTACGAAACCTTCATATTAATGGGCATTTTTAGACACACATTAAAGTTCCGGATGTTTCAATCTTTTGGGTTTACAAGTCCACAAGTAAGTTCCAGATGCATTGTTCACACACACACTGCCCTGAGGCAGTTCCTGGATTCATCCTTCACACAAACACTGCCCTGAGGTTACCTAAAGTAGCCGCAGCTGTAAACGTGACAGGCTGCCATGGAAACCAAGTGACCACAGCTGCCTGGAACAAAGCAGTTTACCAGGAGAACCTTTTACGCACAAAAATTCTCAGAGAAGTTTCATGCAGAAGTTCAAAGATCCAGATGTTTAAGTTCTGGGTGAGTGACTTAGACACACAGAAAGTTCTGGATGTTACAGCAAACATCCAGGAGAAATGTGTGTCTAAAAACACCCATTAACAGTGGCCGTCTCTAGAATATAAACGGTCTCAATTACCAAGTAGGCTTTCTTCCTAGTAATAAATTGGAGGGAGGGAGAGAGAGACCAACTCTGGAAAGAAAAGGAGCAATAAATATACAAGTGTGTTTTATGGGAAAGGCAGAAACCCCCAAATAAAAATGCATAGGTAAATAAATAGACAGATATTTACCACTTCTTCCCTTCTGACTGACTTTTCTCCATTACGCTGAATGTATTATCTATTAATGCTAGGAAATGAAAGCTTAATTTCAAATATCCAGACTAAGGTTAATTTTTATTTTTTTCTGGAAACAACAACATTGGCCCTTTTTAAATGGTCCATGGCAGAGGGGATGGTCTGTGCGTGTGCAGCTGCAGGGGTGGTGCAAGGTGTGTTGCATAATGGGCACTCACCGATCCCTCCTGCATCCTCACACAAAAAGCAACCTGCATTGGCCCTTTTTACATGAGACGCAGCCACTTATGTCCATGCAAGTCCACTGCATGGGCATGAGTGGGTGCCACCCATGTGACTGCTGTGGCGGGTGGGTGGGCATGTATGCGCGCTCCTGCAAAACACACATGTCTACCGACCTCCATCCATGGAACAATTGGCCAAAACGGTGATTGCTCTGTGAGTGAGGATGCGGGGGGGGAGTATGCACTCATGTACACCTCTTCGCCCACGCTGCCCCGTGCACACCCATCCCACCCGCAGCCACGATCCATTTAAAAAGGTCCATTGTCACCTTTTGCTCCATGTGTGGGGGGTGGAGATGCGTGGGTCACGGGAGTGCGCACAGACGCACCCACACATTTACACGGGATGCTCCCCCACCCCACGTTGATGATAGGTATCCATGCAGGGGAGCGTCTTGTGTTAAAAGGGCCCTTGTCTTTAGTTCTTTTGGCTGCAATTAATGATAGAATCTTTTAAGTCATTAATTCAGGTTAATAATTTTTTTGGCCTGAGAACATTCCTTGTAACTGTCAAGAAGAAGTTATGCAAATATAGTGTAAAACATTTCACATCCTCACTAGTTACCCTCTCAGGACTATTCAGTTATTTTGGCAGCACCCCATACAGATAGGCTTCTATAACATCTCCAGTGCCAGCAGCATCATGTCTCTATTCTTTTGTCATCTCTACTCTACCCATGTGTCCTTTTTATTTTGGGGAATGGCAGAGAAATGGCTCTGACAGAACTCTTACATTCTCACTGTATGAGTTACATATTGGGAGAGTGGCAGTGAGATACAAAAGAAACTTTAAAATAAATGATCTCAGATCGCACCCACTAGTATTGCTCCATTCATTTGTTTTAAGGGTTTATATTTTGAAAACGACTGAACTGTAAGAAATGGCTTTCTGGGTGGTTTTATTGGATTTTATCATACTTAAGTCTAAAATTATTTGTGTTACGGGTCTAATTTTACTAATTATCTTGATGTAATTGAGCCTGTTCTCTCATCCAGACTTTAGGAATCATGTCTCAGTCTTCAGGCTACTGATCATCAAATTACTTAAGCACAATAAAAGCATGTAGGAAGCCTACTGACTCACTGCTACAAGTATTCTTAAAGTTAACTGCATTTCTACATGCTTCATTGGACTGAGGCAAAATAGGGTTTCCATAGGCATAACAGCAAACATGGGGCAATCCATCCAAAGTTTCCAATCCTTGGTTCCTAGCTGGTTGCTCAGACGTATGCTATCAGGTGCATGTGCCAGTGGATTCTCAATGAGGGGTCAGGGGTAGGTCTTAGTGGGAGATTCAGATGGGAGTAGTGGTGGTAGAAGTGCTGGTGGTGCACCCTAGGAGCAATTGTGGTGGTGGCGGGATTATTTGTGGCCTTTTTCGTGGCCTTGCTGGCAATGACACTCCCAGACCAGTGCTGACACCACCTTTGGTGACCTCTTGGAGTTCTGAAGCTTCTGCTTGTAAGCAGAATGCTCCCAGGCTGTGAAAAACTGAGACCACTTTTAGACAAGCAGCTGGACTTACCAGCTTGAAGAACGCACTTCCTGAAAAGCCATGTGGTGTACATTTACATACTGGAAGTAGCCAGCTGCCACAGGATTCACGACTTATGAGGTCTCTTTGAAGCCATATTTGGAAAGTGTAGATATCGAGGCTTTCCAAATATGGCTTCAAAGAGACGACACGAGACGTGATTCCTATGGCGGCCATCTACTTTCAGTGCTTTTAAATGAACCTCACGTGGCTTTAAGTGTGTTCTTCAAGCTGGTACATCCAGCCACTCATCTAAAAGTGGTCTGAGTCAGACATCACAATCAGAAGGGATGTGCTGGGTTAGGTCCAAGACAGAAGCAGAGGATTCATTGATAGACTACATAGCAGGGTTCAGAACAAGCAGCAGATAGGAAGAGGAAGTGCACAAGTGAGGTCAGATGTATAAACTGGCTGGTAGCCAACCAGGAAGCTGGGCATAGCAGGATAGGAAACAGAGAGGAGGAGCAGTGTGACTCCACATGTGGCATAGCAACAGAGGTCCTGGAAAGAACAAAGGCTGAGCCAGAGGGTTAAGGCAGCACTGTATGCCAAGCCACCACTCCAGGAGTAAGGGTTCAAGACCTGAATCCTGACACTGCTGATCTTAGGAGCCACATAGGTAAGCCCTGCCTCTGGTGACCTTCTTAGCACCCTTTGGGTCGCCACTACTACCAGACAAACATCCCATTTCTGGTTGAAGAGTGAGGAACAATTGGGTAGCTAACATATGGCAGCATGTGAAAAGACATAACTTTCTGTGTGTTGTCCACCCAATTGAGCCAGTAGCATTCGGTCTGCTAATACCATTGCAAAACACCTTTCAAGGTCAAGTCTTTTTTCCCCCAGTCAGGCTCCTGACTAATGCTGAAATGAGAAACCATTTTGTTCTCATGAGATATCTCGTGAGATTTCAGGCTGGGACCCAAGAACTCACTGAGATCTTAGCCCCCAATAAGAGATCTTGTGAGATATCTTGCAAGAAAAAAAAATGTAATCAAAACATTCACTGCACATGTACAATTGGTTGTCGGGGTCGTTCTGTACACACGCAGGCCTTTTCCAAAATGATGCCATTTGTGCATGTGCAGATTGGCTGCCCTTTTCCAAAATGGCGGTGACACTGCTGGCACCATCTTGGCAATGGGCTGTGCATGTGCAGAATGACCCTTGTGGCCATTTAGTGCATGCAAAGTGATTTTTTATTATTATTTTTGCTTCCTCCTCACCTTCCCTGTTCCCCCTCAGAGAAGGCGGAGTGTGAGTGACCCAGCAGCTGGAGCAGTCAAGTAAGTACATGATGGGAGAGGGAAAAGGAGGGAGGACTGGAAAAGGTCATTTTTGTCATTGTTTTTAAAGTACAGAGGGAAGGAAAGCTGCTTCGAGATTCTCGCTCTTCTCGTCGAGAATCCAGGCAGTTTCTTGGCTTGGTCTCATTTGCAAGAAATAGCCAAGAACCCTGATGCTTACTGAGAAAAGTGACAATCCAAGAATTGTGTCTCAGCCTTCCTCTTGACCATGATGATTGTAGTGAGTTAGAACTTAGCCCACACCACTTATATTCTAAAATCACTCAGAGAAATGCTGTTATTTTGCTAAGTTTTATTAAGCAGCTCTTTTATGGGTTTTTTTCTGAAGTTGGACACCTCATTTTATTATTTTTCATTTCTAAAGTTGCTGCTGCTTTGTACTTTTTCTGTGTGCATGCATGTATATATGTTTAATCCCTTCCCCTGTTTGCTGTTGTCAATTTGACAGACACAGCCCACATTTGGAAGCCTGACTAAACCAAAGGAGGTGGTTTCCCTAGCAACAAGATCCATGTAAAATCTCTTGAAACACCTGTTCCCCCTACTCTCATTTCATTCTGCTAAGCATTGTACGCCTGGAAGCCTGGATGTCTACTTCAAGATGTAGCTCAAAGTACTTGGCTGAAGCATATCAAGAGGACATAGCTAAATCTGAGGGGCCATGCTACTCAAAAGTCAATGTGCCCTGAAAATATTTGACCCACTTCTAGTTAATATTGATTAGTATTTTACCAACAGAGGTTCAGTTTACAGTGTTATCTCTCAGTGAAAATCTGTGACTGTCACTGGCATTATTGGAACTCAAAAAATCCAGCAGGGTACAGTAGGCATTTTCTGAGCGTGAAATGACAGCACATTACTGACACCACAGCTCCATTGTCACCCCTTAGGCTTTTCCGTCTGCCAAAATTCATAATTCATAAAGCACGGTAATCGGAAAGGGCAATGTGCCTGAGTGATTCAGAAAATTACTTCCATCTTTTAGTTTATAAATTTTTATACATTTTCTTGATTGGTTAAATTCATTCTCTTAAAAAAAAAAGCTACAGTAATTTTTTACTTTTAAAGCCTCTTGGAAGTTGTAATTACTACATTATATCTAATAAATCAAGTTTTAAGTTACACTGTAGCATTATTATCAGTCCCCCCAGCACTATATCTTTGCTGCAACCTATAACACTATCCTCTTTACAATATTTTAAAGTCGTCTTCTTCTTAAGTTTGCATTCCAAAGCTCGTAGTTTGATTATAGGAATGTGAATTCTTCAGTCCAATTGGGAGGGATGCTGTGTTTCCCATATGACACTAGCTTTATTTGCGACTCTCCAAAATAGTCATTGTTGTTTATTACTCATTGTTTCCCTGATTCACAAAAATGGGGTATATACACAGCTTGCAATTTATGCTGGATAAAAGCTATCATAATTAGGCTGTATGGCTGCTTGTTTGTTTGTTTGTTTGTTCTCAGAGTGCCATCATTGTGCACTCTGCTTGTCAGTTTGTGATAAGAGATTGAAATGTGCTAGACGTTGAATACTAAGATTAGTAAACAGAAAAAAAAAGCCTTGTTGTTCTTCTATAGACATCAGTACATTTTGCTGCAAGCGGCCTGTTTGTTATCTCTGAGACTGAGTGAAGTTAGATCATGCTTGCTCACATAACAAAAAAACACATTAATACCTCTATTCAATAGCTCTAACAACAGTCAAATGAATAGCTCTTTAAAGGGAAATTTAAGCACTGAGTTCACAATCCTTTAAGCAGAAAGCTGGTCCACAGAGCCCAGCATCTTGCCACTTTTGGTCACTTCAGAAAAGAACATAACAAATCATAATTGAGTGATCCATTCCCTGTTTTTAGGGCGTTTTGAGACAAGAGACTCTTCACCCACCTCCCACCCACTATAAATGTTACAGGGCACCCGTAGGTAAACACTGCAGCCCTGTAACATGGCTAGTGGGTGGCTAGTGGGTGAAGAGTGTCTTGCCTCAAAACGTCATTTTCCCCAGTCAGAGGTTACCTCTCCCAACCAACTGGACTAGGAGCCATTTGTAGATGTAACCTCTAAGAAAATGTCCAAACCTTATTTAAACCTAGTCATGTGATTGGTCTTCACAACATCTTCTGACAACAAGTTCTACAAGTTAATTGTCCATTGAGTGAAAAAATCATTTCTTTTGTTCTTTTTATAAATCTCTTCGCAGTTATTTTCATTACAGTCCCATAGAGGGATGTAAGGATGGAGCGCCAAGCTAAAGTTCTCAAGGATAACCTAAGGATGTTCATCAGTGCAGCTGACATTCATATCTGTATTTACTATACTGAAATGTGGAGTAGAACTGAAAGAGGGTACCCACAAAAACAGGTAACCCATCAAATTTCTAGTACTCGAATAGACCCACCAATGATTGAGTATTGACCGATACCCAATTATGAGCTGATTTATTTATTTTTATTTCTTTCTTTATTTGTTAACATTTTTATACCGCCCTATTTGCCATACAGCGACACAGGGTGGTGAACAACAAACATAAAAAAACTATAAAGTATAAAATCCAGGATAAAAATAAACATTAAACATTAAAATCTCAGTTAAAACAATCCAACTTAAACCCTCCACCCCCCTCACCGAATGTCTGGTGAAACAGCCAGGTCTTGCATTGACTGCAAAATAAGGAGAGGTTCCGAGAGAGTTGAATCTCTGCCAGGAGGGAGTTCCAGAGTCGTGGTGCGGCCACCGACAATACCCTTTCAAATGTGGCCCCCTGAGAAACCTGGAGGACCTCTAATAGTGCACCCCCAGAAGACTACATGGGTTGATCAAGGACATGGGGGTGAGGTGGTCCCGCAGGTAGACAGGGCCCAGGCCGTATAGGTACCCAATATCCCAGAATGTTGACTTATGGTCCTGATTTCTTATCTTTTACATTAATATACTGACTCCTGAAACCCTTTTATCGGAAAACCAACTTCCAGGCCAAGAAAATTCCTGTCCTGGAAAACTACTTTGGTCCTACTTTAAAAAAAACACAAAAAAAACATTTCCCCCCACTTATTGACTTATTTTGTTTTTCTATTGATTTTCTGTCCCAGAAAACTGACTTCCGGTCCCAGAAAGTACACTTTTGGTCCTGCAAAAACTGTTTCTGGTCACTTGCTTTTGATTTGTTTTTTCATGCTGATTTTTGGTTTTCCAACCTGATATACTGATTGGTATATCAATATATCAATTGGGAGTCGGTAAACCAAAAAAATCAGTACCAGAAGTTACCAATTTTTCAGGTATCAGGGTACCTGATCAGTACCCAGGTAGCCCATCAAGTACCCACTCTGGTACCCCAACATGTAGATATTACCTGCAGGTACTAAATTAAGTACCCATTTTGGCTCTAATCCAGAGCTCGTATCTGTATCAGTATTCGTATCTCATTTTAGCATGCACAATAGGCATTTTTTTAGACTTAACCAGTAACGTGAAATAACAGTATGGGTACTGTGTGAGAGGAGCTCTGTTAAACTGTATCTGGATTTCCTTTTCTCAGCAATCAATTTCAAAGTATCAACAGGCAATCTTTCTGAAGGTACGTCTGCCAGCAGGGCAGAATGGTGACTTGGTGAGGTGTAAATATTTGTAAGGGAAGGTGGATATGTCTCCAATAGGGCTGAGTGGCAGGATATGGATGTTCATGAATAAGGATATGACTGCCATATCCTCATCATAAAGATTCACACCTCACCTCCTGCTTGCCTACCCTGAGGCCGCTTTTAGACGAGCGGCGCTCCATTTCGCGTCGGCGGTGCTCATATTTTGAAACCTCCTCCTGGTCTAATTAGATAAGACGGAAGTGGCTTAATATGTGCATATTACGGTGGAGGCACATTTTTTAAGTGCGTGAATTAAATACCTCGATTATGAGGTATTTAATTCGCGCACTTAAAAATGTGCCTCTGCCGTAATATGCGCATATTAAGCTACTTCCATCTCGTCTAATTAGACCAGGCGGAGGTTTCAAATTTTGCACACCGCCAACGTGAAACGGAGTGCCGCTCGTCTAAAAGAGCCCTAATCTCCACACTCTGCACTGCACCCGCACTCACTAGGAGATGCAGATGATTGTTCATTTTGAAATATAACACACATTATTTATTTAATTAATGTTTTATGCCACCCTTCCCATTATAGATCAGGGTGGCTTATAATCAATAAAAACATCTTAACAAATCCCCTTAACCCTCCAACAGCCCTTCCCTACCCCCCCCCTCCAATTCTACCCAGTCCTATCCCTGGCGTCCAAAAAACTAGTCAAACAGAAATGTCTTACATCATTTCTGGAAGATGAGCAGGATTGGGCTTAGACAAACCTCCAAAAGGAGAGAGTTCCATAATC
>QEPC01002219.1:289671-307224 GCA_003113815.1 Sphenodon punctatus | reverse complement strand
GGGGGCTAGATTAAGGATAATGGTTAAAAGGTTACAACAGTTAGCATAGGATGGTTAGAAAACATCTCCCTAAGAGCTGGGCAGGCCAGGCACAGTGCGGCCCAATGCATGGTCAGCCAAGGGTGAGAGGCAAAGAGCCGGACCCGCTGGGAGGACCATGTGCCAAGCAGTAGGTAACGGTGCCCTCACCCTTGTTTAACCCCAAAAGAGTATAGATACGAACAACCCGCCCCGGCCCAGGGAAACCCAGCCATTGGGGTAGGGCGTAAGTTCTAAGTTTGGGAATTAGGTTAGAGGAGGTTTCCCTTAGAATTAACATAAGAATATAAGAAGGGCCAGATGGTAAAGGTATTGATGGTGGGGACGGAAACCTCCTGTGGGTTAGGGGTGGAGAACAGTTAAAGGAAAGTAGGACCTCAATTTAAAGGGAGAAGTGGGGGAGATACCCTTCCCCCTTTCGTTGAATTAAATTAATAAAAAGCACGGCCGTTCAATCCCATGAAATGTGTCCTCGGCTTATTCCGGGGTGCGTCGACAAGCTATAGGTGAGGTGGATGACTTTAGCAGTAGAGTCCAATGTCTAAATTAGAGCTGCAACTGGTACCTGGCACATTGGAAAACCTGTTGAATCTAGGCTCCCTAGATGCATTATGGCACCAATTGGTACCTGAACGTGACTCAGTGCGATACCCAACTCCTTAGGCTGCCTCACCTCACCACTGGGCTGCCGCTCCTCCTGTCCAGTCACTGCTAACTGCTTGCTGCTCGTTCCTCTTCCCTGGCCTGTGTGCTGCTCAGCTGAGCTGGGGACTTCTCTGCTCAGCTTCTTTTTGAACAGTGAGTGTGTGGAGGGCTGGGGGAGCGAGGAGATATCTTTGCACCTGTGTGCAGTTCCTATAGGGTCTCCCATTCCCAAGGGGACCCAAGATTGGGGTGTACGCAGGACCCATGCACACCTCTGATATGGGTCCCCCTGGGAATAGGGGACCTATTAGGGGGGTGCACGCAGGTGGGAAGAGGCGGCCTCGCTCCTTCCCCCCCCCTCAGAAAAAGCTGAGCAAGGAAATCCCAACTTAACTGAGCAGTGCATGGGCCAGGGAGGAACAAGCAGAGAGCAGCTACCAGGACCAGAGAAACAGCTGGCTGGCCATGAGGTGAGTCAGCCTGTGGAGCCACAGCAGCTGGAATTGGCATCCTGGGGCATGCCTGGGCATCCCAGTATGCCCCAGTAATACCTGCATTTTCAGGCACAGGGGGCTGAGTACGCCGTGAAGTGCATGCTAGGGGTGCCCAAAAATGTGGATATTATCTACAAAGAGCAAATATACTACTCACTACAGCTCTAGTCTAAATGGAAACAGAGCTTTTTTGAACATTTCAGATTCTCAACCACTTGAACATCTCACGCTTGAGAATATCTCTGTTGCAACAAGATGTGTAAGAGGATAAAGAGTAATCGCCTCCTTTCCTCCACCTGGCTCCTTCTGGTTGAAGAATACCCAATCAGCAGACTTCCCATTCTGGGATGGCATTAGAGATTAATTGGATACCACAGAAATAAGTGTACCTTCAAAATGACAGGACCCAAATCTTCTTGGATTAAACAGTACCTGTTTAGTGCCCAACGAGTTGCCTGCATTACCGAGCTTTCCATTCCCATTACCGAGTTACTGGTTTTCCTTTCAGAACCATTTATGAAGTCACCAATTTGCCATATCCCCATCAATTTCCATTCATCCATTGATTGTTCCATGGACCCTATTCTGACAAAAATGGCAAACCACAGAAATTTGGAAAGACTCTAAAATAGCAACATGGTGAGTTGAAATGGGTCAGTAAAACAGTAAAACAGAAAGGTGGTTATTTGGTAACATTAAATCCTAATATTTGGGATAACTGGTACCCATCTTGGTATGCACTGTGCAGACATCAATCAGGTAACTGATAAGCTATCTAAAATTGTGCATAATACCTGTTGCTCCTTTTAGCTCTAGGTGAAAGCCTGTACATTGTCTCTGTAGGATCTAGTGTGGCTAAATTCACACTGGGCTTGCTTAGGTGTGTATTCTGCTCAAGCAATCGAGGAGACAGATGTGATGATTTCTTAATTGTTAGATGGGCAGTGTTTTCTGGTGAGTAAATCCTTAGGAGTTGCCATTGTTCACAGAGCTATTATATAAAGAAACACTGTGAAAATAAGAGGCTTAGCACCAACACTGCTTGATTTGCAGGCTAAACAACATGGTCCAGACTCCATAGGAGCTACGTGTGCATTTGAACCTTTGGAGCTATTGCCTGTTAGAAATTAAATTAAAAAATTGTTTAATAAAAGCTGTTGTTGAGTCTTTGTAATTCACAGTAAATTCAATAGTAGATTTGGGAGCGCAGCTGCCAGGGCTAAATTAAGAACAAAACAACAAACACTTTTTGAACAGATGGAGAGTTGCAGAATTGAAACCTGTTGGCATTCTGAGGTGGAGGCGGCTGAGGGAGCCAAGCCACAAATTAATGGATAATTCAAGGTCTTAGAACCTGTTGCTTTAGGGGTGGCGAGAGAAGGCGAGAGCAGAGAGGTAAGAATGTAATAAAACAATACTGTTTGAATAAGCATGTCAGTAAAGTTTTTTTTAAAGATATCTTTCAACAAGTTCAGTTTTCAGAGTACAATCCTCACCCATTAAAGTAAATGGAAATTTCACCACTGACTTTGTTGGGTTCAGCATTGCAGCTTGAGGGTATAATCCTGTCTCTCTTGAAAGTCATGGATAAATTCCCTTTGACTTAAATTGGTGTTATCCTCATTTGTCCTGATACACAAAGGTTTTTTGTGTGTGTGTGTGTGTGTGTTTATGTGGAGGGGGTCAGATTAGTTACATGCTGAAATCACACTTAGAGTTAAGAGGGCACTGAAACTACATTCACAGCACGGGACGCTGTTGACCATTTCCCAGTGTACAAACAGACATTATGGTGGCCTGCTGTGGCCCAGGAATCACTCGCTCATCTGTTTCCCCACTGCCAGACGTTGGCCCACAACTGCCTCAGGGCAGTTAGGTGAGTGGCGTGGGATGGGCCCCAGGCCAAAGGCCACCACATGGGCCAATATGTTTGTTCATCGCCCCGACCCAAGAAGGGGCAGCTACAGTTTCCAGCCCCAGTGTGGGCTGGGGAGGTGCCTCGCTGCTGGTACATCAGTGTCCCATCCCCAATGTTGCTTATTTATGAAGTGTCGCCTCCCAGAGCCCAAAACAACTTTCTTCATGATCAAAAGCTGTGGTCTTGCCACTTCCATATGTGGCCCCAGCTATATGTGTGTGGTCTGTGGTCCCACATTATAAGTCAGAATTGAAACCTGTTGGCATTCTGAGGTGGAGGCGGCTGAGGGAGCCAAGCCACAAATTAATGGATAATTCAAGGTCATCCTGACACACAGCTAATGCACATGCAACTTCGGTGCACATCTGGACAAATGAGGCTTGTGTGCAAAGTTGATTAACTGGTCACTCTTATCCGATTGATCAAATAAATACTAAAATACTTCACAATGTCATTGCAGCATTGTGTGACACAATGCATTGGTGTTTGTTTTGGTGGGAAATGGTTATTTGGGATATTTTTGTAATTTTAAAATTTTCATATTTAATTTTTTTTATTTTTTAAAAACATATTTGAGAAATTTACTTCCTTTTTTATTGTTTCTCCATAACCACATAAATACATTACAACACCCCCAGGACTGGAAAAAAGTGGGAGTCAAACAGGATCAAGAGAGTGCTTCTGATGAACATATTTGCTGCTGCATTGCTGGTCAAAGGCAACCAGAGCACCCTCTCAATTCACCTTCAACAGTCTGGCTGAAGCAAGACTAGGGCTGCCGTGAGTGGACTGTCTTCACTTTACATTTGATAACATGGGAACCATGCACATAGCTGATTGCTCCATTTTTTCCCCAGAAGCAATTATATTTTGCATGTAGTCATGAATTTGGTAAGATAGTAATGTGACTAATGAATACACAAACGTACTCTATTGTGTATAGAGTGTTGTGTATAAGTACTCTATTGTGTACAGAATGTTGTAATTCTGCAATCAATGGAAGCAACAACGGCGAGAGCTTCCAGATATGCCCATCTGCCTCAGTGGATGTTAATAAATGTGGTTCTGCCCACTACGACCCTCTATGGTGTGCTTGGGCCAGAGCCTTACCCATGCTTCTGTTAGCATGCTGCCAGATGTGGACCTGCTACATCCCCAGACCAGGCAGGCAACTGCCCAGGGATCATGGACCTGGAAGGAACTGAGCCCATAATCTAGGTCCATGAGTCACCCACGCAGGCCACAGTGAGCCATAACAGGTGAGTGCATAGTCACGCTGCCATCCCGATCCTGGTATGGGGGCTGCCATGGATGGCCACCATGGCTTTCTGTTATTGGAAGCCATGGTTCCCATCATGGTGGGGGTGCAGGGCACTGGCCGCAGCGGGAACATAGCCAGCCGGCCTCCCCTCTCTTCCGGCCTCCCCTCTCCAGCTTGGTCGATCAACAGGAATGTTTATTCAGTTCCCCCACCTGACCCAGCTAGGGAGAGCTGCATGTTTATTAACACCCAGTGTCAGTGTGGCAGGGCTCCATTTAACCGTGGGCAATTGCACACAGGATTAGGCTCAGTCACTTCAGAGAATCAGCTACAACACAGTTTATTCATAAGCACACTCCCCTCTGTCCAGGCACCAAACCTCTGGCTATTCTTAATACATAGTCCACAATACAAGCCAAGCCTTGCCAGATCTCAGTCCACTAGCTGGCTGTTCCAACTCACATCCAGCTTCTCTCGATCAGGTTCAGGTTCAGGTTCTCTTTCCTGCAGGTTCCTTTCCAGGCAGACTCTAATGAAAATGTGACCTCTTCAGCACCTCAGAACAGACTGCCCCATCTTCTTGGCTGGTCTTCCTTTTATCTTGGAAGCCACACCCCTTGTGACCTCACTTCCTTTTCCTGTTTGGCAGCCACTTTGTATGTTTCTTCTTGGCAGGTGCCAAGTTGTGGCTCCGCCCTGCCACAATCAGTACAATGACATTCCTCTACAAGGTTATCAAGCTGTCTCAGTAGGAGTCCCATACTCTCATGCATTAAATTGGCCCATTTGAGAGAAACGTTCCCCCACCTAATTGAAATACCCTATCAACCAGATCTTCAGATGAACTAAATTTTACTGTCATTGGAGATACACTGATTTACAATAATTGGCAACAGTTGGCTTATAATCAATACATTTTTAGTGTATGTCCAACAATGGTTAAAAATAAAATAAAATAAGATATGAGAGCTGTTCTAATAAGATCTTTGAGTCTAGTGATAATAATTATATGAAACAGTATTTTTATTTGTTTATTTTTAAGAATCTATGGCTCCTTAAATTGATGCATGAAAGAAACTAAAATGGCAGCTAGAAATGGCACTAATTAACACGGTATTTTGTGTCAAACCCATCAATAGCTTATATAAAAATAGAAGTCATTCTGGTGAAGTTTTTTTGAAAAGAGCTGTTTTCTGTGATGCAAGGTTTAAGATACTAAAAGAACCCAACAGCGTTCGAACTCTGTGGATGTGTAAGAGAGCACTTAATTAGTGTTTTGCCCAGCTGTCAAAGGTTTTGAACAAGGCTGTCAAGGTTTCAGCAGTGAGCAGCAGAAGGTCACACCAGAGTTGCTAAGCTTCCACATGGTATTAGTTCGGCTCATAATGTCAATTTGCTTCCAATAGTCAAATCTGGTAGGCCATCGACAAATGTAAGTGTAAATAAAATGTATTCTCTGTTAGAGCTGAAATGAACAGTAGATTAGATATTTTCATTTTCAGATAGCCCTCCAAGTAGCTGAACAGTATTTGTGTCAAAAAAAGATACTCACATGTCTGCTTATTTGGGTATTCATTCAGGTTCAGTTATTTTGGTTCTTTCAGTTTTTCCTTTCTTTTGATCTGGTGCCCCCATTTCAAGTCATTTTGATATTTTGGTTGCTTTGCTAATATTGCCAAAATGAAGTGGACATAATGCCAAAATGAGCAAAATTGCCAATCAAAGTAACCAATATAACCTAACTGGAAGAACCTAAATGGAAAACCAATGAAGCAGGAATGAGCAGTGTTTTCTACCCCTATCTGGACCCAAATCAAGATGGTTGAATTTGCTGGATACTGTATTTTCTGTGAATATTAATTTCAGCTGTAATAGTCATCTTCTGGTGTGGTGCAGTGTTGCTGCTTTATAGCATTCCGGTGACTAAATCTTATTATAAAGGCAGCATACCAGTCCATTAATGTATTGGTCCGGAGCAAGATGCATCTGCTAGTAGAGCGGGAATACACTTGTAGCTCCAAAGTCACAAATTGAAGTTGGATATTCATTTCAGAAAACTAGTAACCAGTTTCAAGTTGTGAATTAATCACTTCAACATTTGTCTGTTCATTATTTGCAGCTTTGGGCTTTGCTTTCTAATATTTTCTTTACTTCCTTTTCATTAGCACACTAATTCAGTATGCCTTCGGTCTTTCTTTCATCCTTGTCCAACCATGCATCACATGACACAAAAAGCCCAATCACTATGTCCACAAATTCAAGAACAGCCACCAATTCCATGAATAAAAACTGCACAATAGTGCCTCTGAGGACATGAAGTAATGAATATCACAGTAAAGAAGCAATGAGTCCTGAATGCTGAATTAAATGGCTGCCAATTGTCTTCTGGGCCTGATTTAAAGTGCTGGTGTTGACCTATAAATCTCTGCACGGTGTGGGCCCTGCTTACCTGAGGGACTACCTCATTCCCTGGGCTCCAGGGTGGCACCTGCAGTCAACTGGGGGCGCCCTCCTGGAGGTCCTGTGTTTTCAGTGGGTCTGGAAAGACAGGAGGGCATTCTCAGTGGCTGCTCTATCACTGTGGAATGCCCTCCCAGTGGAGCTTTGACTTAGCCCAAATCTCCTTCCTTTCCACCGGTGTTGTAAGACCTGGCTTTTCCACCAGGCGTTTGCCAGGGGGAAGAGGGCTGGGTCATAGGATGGGCTAATTGGTTTTATGAGTTGGATATATGCAGACCGGAGTTGTGAGTTGAGTAGTAGTTTTATTTATCTTTGATTTTATTGTATTTAATGTTTTTATTGTTATTTTGTAAGCTGCCATGAGTCACCAGATTGTGACAACGTAGGGGGTATAAGTGTATTATAAATAAATAAATAAATAAATAGCAAATAACAGAGATTAAATGAATGTGTGGATATTATTAACACTCTCAGATAGTTCACTGAATATTCAAGTATATATCCACAAACAAAATGATATTTGTTAATTTTGGATATTTCATTGTGGATACTCTTCCTATTCATTCAGTTTGTTTCAGTATTTTGATTACTTCATGTAACAGGGCTGGGACCTGATGAGTGAGTACTGTCAGGATCTGCACCCCAATTATCCAGCTCATGTGGGATCTTCTGTACAAAAGTACCCTTTATTTACAATGCCCAATATCCATCAACAGCAGTTCCAATACTAATCTTTTGGTAACTGCTCAAATAGGCCCCTTCTGGCCAGCTACAGTCCCTCTTGAAGCCAGTTTCTCTCCAGAGGCAGCCCTGGCTGCATGCTGGCTCAGCCTTTGTGAGGCAGAGCTCTTTCTGACCCCTGCCTCCCTGGTGATCTCTCATGTCTGACTGAGATTCTCCCCTCAGTCTCCAGGGCTGGCTTGGCCCACCCAGTCCAGTTGACTCTTTTGAGACACTTAGGGTGATTTCAGATGTGACGGGGTGGCATTCGCCCCGTCACGGAATCACCCTATTGATTCTCTGCCTGGATCAACACCAGCCCGTCAACAGACGTACCGGCTGATCCCGGCGGGGAATCTGGGGAGGGGGAAGGGCTGCGCGGCGCTATGTGTGGCCACACAACCCTGCCCCCCCATGCTCCCCCAGCAGTCCGCCCTCCCTGAGACGGGTGGCTGCAGCGCCTGCCCGCTCCCCGGGGGATTCACCATAGTCCAGAATCGGCAGCGAGCATGGCCACTGATTCTGGGTCGTGGTCAGGGAACAGACGTGACGTTGACATGCTCAACCAAGGTGAATTCCACCGTGGTTACAATGTTAACGTCACGTCTGTTGGGGGGGAAGTGATTCCCGCTGGGTGTTCACCCCCGGTGGGAATCACTTTGACCACACTTCCAGAGATGATCCCCGGACCATCCTCGAAAGCGTGGTTATTTTGATTCCTGCCAGTGGTTCACTGTGGTGAACATCTGGCGGGATTCAAAAAGATGTTATGGGACCATTCGCCGCCACTGCCGATTGACTGTGGTTGAGCATGGTTTCGTAACGTCTGAAAGTACCCTTAGCCTTAGTGGCTTGCTCAGTTGCATGGTGTTTAGGCACTGTTCCTCTGGGCATCAGTGCTTGCATCCCCTTAGCACCTGCTGTGCTACTGTCCTCCTTAATTAGATGCCCCTTTTTTTGTGCTACCTACTGTGTCTTGTTGCACTTTGGTATTTCATTTTCACTTCTTTAATTGAAAACTGTTACTCAGCAATATGGTGTACAACATATATTAGTGTACAGTGATACTGTTATACCAAGAGTAAGCATAAGAGCATCTTTTTTTAACAAAACTGCTGAAGCAAAATTGACGTAAAAATGAAAATGAAATATCCAAAAGGAAAAAAAATATTCTGAAGTGACTGAACCAAAACAACTGAATTTACTAATACAAGAATTCTGTATGGGACATGAAGATGCATTTGGATAGAAGGTTGTCTGTCTGAATGTGAATAATCCTCACAAATGCAAAATAGTGTATTAGTTTCAGCTCTAGTATATACCAAATTTTCTGCTTGTGTAAGTGGATGAAACACTAGTGTCATCAATGCAGATATAATTTTTTTTTTCAGGGTTCAAATTGCACCATGATTTTAAATGATAAAAATGATATTGTGGACTTAGAAGTCACAGCTATTGTAAAATAAATGAAGTAAAACTAATTGCCACTTATTTTCAGGAGTCTTTTGAATAGGATAGGCAAAATTTCCAAAAGAAGGATTATACAAGGAGCTAACACTGCACCTTGATCTTTTCAGTGGCAGAAATAGTATGACTGCATGTGTGAAATAGGGAAAGGTCAGTGAGTTCTTATTTGCATTCTGGGAATAAGCAAACAATTTGTTACTTCTCACTATGTGAGGGATTGTGATTGTGAACACTTGTGCCATAGGAGATGAGGCTTGGATTTGCAGAACTGTCCAGGTGGCTCAAGAAAGTAACTCCCTTAGAAAGTCAATGGGACTTGATGTTCTAAATCTGTTAGGTGCTTTTTCGTAATCCCGCCACCGAATCTTGGTGCTAAAATGTTTACAGATGGTGGGGGCGATCTCAAGCCCTGTGGACCGGTGCGTGCCACACACGTGGTGTGCGTGCATGTACGTGCAAGCAAATCGTCCGCACTCCCAGCATGGGCATGCACCCACAGGGGTTGGGAGTGCAGCCAAAGGCTGCGTCCATACTAGGGATAGGGCAGGAGTGTTTGCACCCACCATTTCACTTACAACAAAACTGCAGCTCTGCTGCATGTGCACAAGTAAACTACAGCTTGCTCAAATGTGTATGGTGACTGGGTGGCAAGTAAGTGATGATTGGCATGATGATCCCATACCCTTCTGCCCTATCCCACATCTAATGTGGATGCAAAAATAAGTCTCGTACTCTGTTTCGCCATGCTAAGCATTCTCTTATGCTAGGTATGTAAAGGCTTTTCATTTGGCTACATTGGTATTCTTTCTGGAAGCTCCCATTCTTCTGGCTTATCCCATTCTTAACCTCAGTCATTGCAGGTTAATCGCACTCAGTCATCGCACTGTGAATGCAGAGTGGCTCCCATGGGAGCCATATGAATGGGAGCTTCCAGAAAGCTTATGCTATAATGCTAGGTATATAAGGGCTTTTCATTTGGATATATTGGTATCCTTTCTGGAAGCTACATTTTCCTAATCTCTTTTGGAGTTATGAATGTGCATTCTAAGTCAACCACAACCTGATTCTTTCTGAAGAGATCTCAACTGAGGGTCCAGTTTAGTGGTCATAGCTTTGTGAGTATAAGGGTGTGAATTTTGTGGTGGAAGTGAAGGGGTGTAAATATCTAGTTATCTAAGTCCCAGTTTTCTATAATCTTGCATGCACATTTGCAAGCAGAAAGCAGTTAGTTTTTGCATCCAGCTGCCATTCTGCATTCACAATTGCAATGACTGAGGATGCAAATCAGGCAAGCACTAGTCTAGTTGGCATTAAAATTAGCAGCTGTTTGCACTCAAATTGGACTTTATGGTTTGCACATAAAAGTCATTGCAACCATAAACCTCTCTTGGCAAATCTTTCCAAAAGCAAAGCTTTAACCACAAAAGCAGAAATTTGCTTCACAAAATCCTTAAAAAATAAATGATAGGAAAATGGAATACCCTGTTCCAATATATATATACCCTGTATCATGGCCACGCTGCCCTATGCCCCTGCCACTCCAATTCCTGAGTATTCTCCAAGGTTCCCTGTACACACAGAACTGGTCCTCAGAAAGGAGACCATGGTACAGGGCAGCACGGGCCAGGGAAGGGGGGCAGGGATAGAGCAGCAGGGGGCAGGGAAGGGGGGTCAAGAAAGAAGACAGCAGAGCCCAGGGAAGGGGGTATCACACACCTAAAAGCTGTAGAAGAGCTGGGTGTGCCATCTGGACTCTGCCTCCCTGTGTTTTGAATGAGGTTTCTCCAAGTATGCTCAGACTAAAGCTCTCTAGGAGCATGCTGGGAAATGTAGTCCAGCTTGCTTCCAGACAACATTAGTTTTAATGTTGTCTTGGAGCAAGCTGGAATACTTTCCCATCATGCTCCCCGAGAACTTTATACTGAGGATACTCAGAGAAACCTCATTCAAAATATAGGGAGGCAGAGTTCACAGTAGCATGCACTGCTCCTGTGGCTTTAAGGTGAGTTTGCTGCTCCCTTCCCTGCCCCCAGCTGACTCCTTCTTTTGCACCTTGCTGCTCTGTTACCTGCCCCCTCAATCAAGAATATTACTGAATTGCAGACCAGTTCCTTGGCCGCTTGGTACTCCGTAAAACTGAGTCGAGTACCATTGTTATGTCCAGTACCATTGTTATGTTATGTCAGATATATCAGATGGTGATACATTTTTGGAAACATGTCGCCAGATTTAGCAAAATGCTGACCATTCCATGAAGAGGGCTGAGGAATGAAGATTTATCAATGCCCACTAAAATCAGTGAAACATAGGGTACTAAATAACCTTCATAAGATGTTCGGCACTCTGATAAATCAGGCCCTTAACCTGTCTGGATTAATCCACTTGATGTTAATCTATATCAAGATATAAAAACATTGAAGATAGGTATCCCTGTGGCTTCCTAAGCTCTAGAATTAAAGAAATTGAAGAGAACAGGAAGAGTCTTGCCACTCACAAATCTTTTAACTTGAGAACATTGGGTATTTTCAGACGTTACGAGATCACAGTGAACCACGGTGAATACCACCTGTGGTCAATGTGCCTTGAACATCTGTTTGGTGGCCGCCAGATGTTTGCCACGGTCAGTACCCACATGGGGTCAATTTGAACCACGCTTCCTGGGCTAGCCGGGGAATGTCCCGGGAAGCATGGTCAAAGAGATCCCCAGCGGGGACCAACAAAAAGTAATGTCTGGCCGGGCGCCACGGCCCGGGATCACCAGCGGGATCCCGGGCCATGACGAATCCGGCCCGACGCGGCGGCTGCATTGGCCCCGCCGCCTGCCCGTCTCCCCAGAGGGCAGGCGGTGGGAGCGTGGAGGGGGCGGGGCTGTGCGGCCGCACGTTGTGCCGCGCGGCCCCGCCCCCTCCCAGATTCCCTGCCGGGATCCCCCCAGCACGTCTGTTGCAGTGTGATGGGGTGACCCCAGCGGGGAATTAATGGGTTGATTCGGTATGGGGCCAACGGGCCCCGTAACGTCTGAAATCACCCATTGTTGTGGCACTGACGGTATTTGAAAACTAACCATGCTATCATCACTTTTATTGGCTTTCAATAGTGGGACTGTTAAAAAATTTGTTGCAGTCAATTATCTGATGATGCGTGTGAGCACGAAGCACTGCTACAACACCTGAACAGCAAGGAAATCAAATCAAGGGAGTTAGTATTGATTTTTCAAAGGAAGCATCATATAGTTGTCATAACTATGAATTACAGGTACAGGAGTTCTAATTTAACCATGATGCAACACATTCATGATTGAAAGCATTTGATTAAATTAATTTTTCTTAACTGGCCTGGTGTTGGACACCTATTGACACCCATTACTTGGTCACCTGAGACTTGGGTTTGAAAAATGTCATTCTTTAAAGACACAACAGGAAGTGTGTCTTTTTAGGTGTCCCATTTTAGGTACACATCAGAGAGATTTTTCTTTTACAAGTTATGACTAGGAATGGGACATACTTAGTGAGTTGACTTCTAAGAAAGCCACAAATGAGGAATGAGTTCATGTTTGAACTTAAAGTCTCCCACTCATTTTGGAAAGCTATATGGTAGCATGCTGTGTTAGCAGAGAGGGGGGAAAGACAGGTAACGGAACTTCCACTCCAATAATCTTAACTTTCTTTCAGCTATTTTCAGAGTCAAATTTGAACTAAAACTTTTTCCAAGCTTCTCAAATACAGTATGCTCTCTCAAATCCAGATCTTTTGTACTGGAAGGAACAGGGCTTAAACCTCCCCTGATGCCATGAGAGTGATGGCTGACTCCGCAACACCACTGATGCACTCTCAACTAGTCCCAGGAGTTCTGCAGAATGCCCTCCCTATGCTGGTCAGGCCACATCCCTCCTCAGCATTGCTCTATGCTCCCAGCTTCCTGGTTGGTTGCCTGCCGCTGATAAAGCAGGCCTGCAGCTACAGGAAGTTGGGTGGATCGACTGCTTCCCTTTCTTATTTGCTGGCTATTGGAGCAGCACGCTCCTTTCTGGTTCCTGATAGCTGCCTTTGGACCAGTTCTGCTTCCCTTTGGATCCCATGTTGTGTTTAGAGTGGCTTTGTCCTGTTCTCTTCCCTGTTTTAGACTTTGCCTACCTGAATTTGTCCCAAACTGGTCATTCTGCCCTAAAACTGGTCATTCTGCCCTCTTCCTCTGTTTTATTTGCCTATCCAATGAGCTTTTGTTTTCCTGTTGGTTCCCGAATGCCATTCTTTCTGTGCTTTTTGGGTTGGTCCCCCAGCCTGCCTTGACCTCCTTGACCCTCATCCTGCACTAAATCCTGGATGCTGATCCTGAATGCCCCCTGGGTCCAGAAATGTTCCTATACAACTCTCTGGACCCAATCGTCAGTATATTCCCAACATGTACATTGATTATTCCTATTCAAAACATGATTTCTCCCTTGAAAGTAGACAGACAGCCCTACTTTCAGTCTTTTCTTCATTTCCCCATCATTATTTAAATTAGTGGTCTGAAAATATTATGGAAAAGCTGCTTGGATCATCCTATAAGAGGTTGATCATCAGCTTAACTGAAGACAATCAACTGGGAGTGAAATGTATTCTGTACTTTTCTGGATAGTTCTCAACACTTTGCAAGATTGGGAAGAATACTCTTAACTGTGAGCAAAAGCAGAAATTTCCTTAATAAAACTGTCAGCATGAGATGTGAATGGGTGTGGAGTGTTCAGGAAACATTTTGAAAAACCAGACAGACGAAACTACAGCTGAAACTCGATTCTTGGTTTCTCGTGTTTCTCGGTGTGAGTGACAATTCTTGTCTTGTTCTTGCAAACAAGATGAGAATCAGCTGGTTACTCACTGAGAAAAATGAGAATCACAAAAAACAGAATACTGAGTGCTGATGGAGGGGGTGGGGAAGGAGAAAGAAACTATGATGTTCCCTGCCAATTTATTACTTTGTCTGGGACTGACAGCTGTCTCAGTGGGGGAAGCTTTCCGGTGGCAAATTTTCAAGAATAAGAGGGAGAGCAGGAGGGAGGGGGCAGACTCAGCTGATATCTTAGCATTCTATTAGCTAGCAGGAGTCAGCAGCCAATAGAATGCTGAACAACTGTGCTGACCCTACCTCTTCCCTTCAGCTCTCCCCCCTCCCAGCTGGAAGTCCTTTCCAGCTGGGAGGGGAGAGAGCAGGATTGAGGAGGCAGATCTTGAGCATTTTATTGTCTAGCAGGAATCTGAGCACTGAACAGAATGCTGAAAAGCTGTGCCAAGCCCATCTGTTCCCTTCAGCTGTCCCCTCCCATCCTCTTCCAGGTAATCCATACAAAGTAATCACATTGGTAAACGTGCAAATCAGTTACAGTACTTCTTCCTGTTTGACTATCAGTGCTTCTCTCTGGGACTTGCCACACTGCTGCTGCTGCTGCTCTTGGTAAATCCCCATGAACCAGGTCCCCTATACCAACTATTGGGTAGCTCAGTCAGCTACCTGATAGCTGGTACATTTTTTCAATCAGGTCCATCTTCAGGATTGCTAGTGTTAGCAAACCAGAACATGTACCTGGTATATTGTCTTATAACACAGTTACTTGCTGTTGGGGGTTACAGAATTATACTGACCTCTCAAAGTGGAGTCACACAGGCAAAAAGCTTGGGAACGACTTATCTATAGCATAGTCCCTCTTTGCATCAGTCCTATGGAAACTCCTATCTTGGGGAATGATAATGAAGGGTTGAGATTCAGAATGGAAAGGATCATGATAGGTTTCAGCCATTTTATTCCAGATTTTCCTCTTTCCTAACCCTGCAGAGGAAACAGAAGAAAGTTACTACAGGCTGTTCAAAGGCATTTAAGAGCAAAAGACAGTCTCACTGAAGTAATTAAGAATTGTTCACCAGTCACCCACTCAGGTGCCTTTGAATATCCCCCAACCTTCCTTCGGTTTGCATACATTTCTGTGTGTGTCATGAAAAGCTCTGTAAGGAGACTTGGGGAGCCAGTGGCACTGAGAAGAGGAACCTGCAGTGAGAAGGGAGTGATGGCTTTGGGGTGGTGAGTTCGCAGGTAACTTGTGCAGCAGAACAACTCTTACCACACAACAGAAGAATTTCTCTGGATGAAAGTTCACAGTTTTTATTAATTATTATTATTATTATTATTATTATTTTGCATGTGTAAATCTCCTATTGTGAAGATATTTAAGGCTTGCTCTCAGGGAAGCAAAGTTCCTGTCCGTTTCAGTGGATGCTTTTAACATCCACAGGTCCCACACAGGTTAGTGGTGGTGGGAGAGTGAACTGGAAAGACCGCAAAGTAGAAACGTGTCAGTCAAGACCAGAACTCATAAGTTCTTGATACTCTCTTAAGAGCTCGGAAAGCACCATTCCTCCAAGGATGTTAGCCTATAAACAAAGTATGATGGGCTTATGACTCAGGTTGAAGCATGTTTCATGGTGATAAATACATGGTGTGCTTTACACCTTGAATACTGTGCAGTTCTGGTCACTGCACCTCAAGGAAAAAAATATAAATGGTAGATCTGGAAAAGGTAAAGAGAGAGGCAAAAGGTAGTCATGGGTATGGAATGGTTTCCATACAAGGTGAGACTCAAATGATTAGAGCTTTCTAGGAAGGCTATGGAGGCAAAGTAGTTCAGATGATATCTTTTAGTGGACCAGCATTTGTTGGTGAGAGTATTCAAGGTACCGGGTAACAGAGGGTGCTTACTCAACCATGTAAGAAATCTGAACTGCAGAGTAACAAAATGCAGGAGCTTAGCCTGCTTAATGTTACCCTTAATGTTTTGCATAAACCTGGAAACAGGGGTTCTGATTATTGGGAGTGTTGTAAAGAGGTTGTTTTCACAGTTGGATCATTATTTTGTGAGGTCGTATTTCACTACCCTTCTTTGCCCTTATTGGGGTGGTGGACCAGTTAGGCTGGTCTTCCTCCAACACTAATGGGGCTAGTAGGATTTCAGAACTCTAGGGGGATACCTATTAATTTTGATAGCTACAGAGGCCTTGATCATATCCTAGGACTGGACCCCAATTGGTATATTCCAGCTTCCATTTGTAGCTTCAAAACTGTTGACAATTTTTATATTCTATCTATCTATCTATCTAGCTAGCTAGCTAGCTAGCTACATACTGTAGAAAGTGCACATACTGTAGGAAGCTGGCTGTGGATCGATAGTCTCTACTAGGAAAATGTTGTTATCCTGTTATTTTTGTAGTTATATTTAAAGTTTTTAAACTGCATGAAGATACTTCTAATAGATAGCTATGACTTTAGTAAGTTTGGCTTAGTACTTTAACTTATAATCACCCTATCAGGTGTTCTACAGTGTATTTCATCTACAAGATGTTCTCCAAAGCAAGATATTTATATCTCATTAACAGATTTATGGTAAATACATATTTAAATGACTCTCAGCTCAATGTTGCTAAAGGTACTTTGCATTTCACTTATAATTCTACCTCAATGTATCTAAATATAGCAACATGCAGAACAGATTTATTTTGGCTGTATGACATTTTCAGACAGTATATCATTATTCCCCATGCCTATTTTTGTGTCTCTGTATATCTCAAATCAAGCTACGTTTCAGGTTCTTTTGTATTAATACTTTTGTTATTTTTACAACAATAGCTGTATACTGTCAGACTTGCATGCAAGTTCCTTCATAGATTAATGAAGGCCATTATTCTCACATAAGCTATAGTCTTACAACCAGTAGATCCCTAAATTCTGAGTGTAAAGATGAAACATGGACCAACAAAAACAAATATCCCCATTGAAATTGCTGTACCTGAGCCATCTCAGGTGAATCAGGCATTAAACAGTATCCATTTATGGCCCTACACGTTTCTAGAATTACCATTATCAGCTTTTTGTTCTTGATTTTCCATTTTGCACTACTTTCAGACTTAGGTAAATTCAAAGAGACACTAAAATTGTTACATGGCAAATTGGAGTGAGTCGCTAAAAATGAAAAATTGTAAACTCAGGCTGTTCCTTTGCTGGGGGTAGACTTTGTTGAGGGCAATCATAGCTCTATTCTCATGGAAATTAGTGCATGTAGGAATGCACTATTCTCCTCTTACCTCCTTCTCCTCCTCCGCTGGGTAGCTCTGCTGCTGGCCGATAGGAGGCAGATGATTAGTTTTCTTTTGTGCGCATGTGCACCAGGAGCTACCCGGTCCCTCCAGTCTTTTCATCTGCCTTCGGCCGGTAGGACGCGTTCCGCGGAAGCAGGCACTAGGCAGGGTCTCAAGAGAGGGCCCATCTAAAAGATAAAGAAAAAAGATAAAGAAAAAAGGATCTTTACTGCGGGGCAGGTGAGGGACAAAAACGGCAACAGAGAAACGGCGTGAAAGCACGCCTCTTCCCCCCCCCTGCCTGCCGACAGCTCAGCTCCGGGGCGGCGCAGCCGCGCCCGAGAGCTTTGGGGGGCCACTTAAATCTGCTTGTTCTCATTAGGAGACATAAAGAATGGGGTAACTCCGGGGTGGCACGCCGCACCCGCGAAAACCCTGAAGGAGAAT
>QEPC01002219.1:273582-284815 GCA_003113815.1 Sphenodon punctatus | reverse complement strand
AGAAAGGAGAATTGGTTACCTACCTTCGTGAATTCCTTTCTCTCTTACTCTCCTGATCCTCCTCCGACCCTCCCTGCCGTACAGCACTCAGCATCTCCTTTATACAACTGTTTGCTACCTTTTGACCATGTTGGGTCTCAGTTTAACTGTCTCTTAAGATTATGTTCTTAGTGCATTACAGTTTTTCTCCTGAAGTTATGTTTTGTCAGGGGATACTACTTACAGGGGCACTCGGCTATGCTACGGACTGGAGGGACCGGGTAGCTCCTGGCGCACATGCGCACAAAAGAAAACTAATCATCTGCCTCCTATCGGCCAGCAGCAGAGCTACCCAGCGGAGGAGGATCAGGAGAGTAAGAGAGAAAGGAATTCACGAAGGTAGGTAACCAAATCTCCTTTCCACTTTTCTCCTGCAAGAATACTCGTGCAGGACCAGGTGCCTTGATGTAGCTATTACAATCATGGGTGTTCTCACAGGAGAAAAGCAGAATGGTGCATCCCTACATGTGTTAATTTCCATGAGAATAGAGCCATGATTGCGCTTATGGAAGTTCTCCACCCTCACTCCAGGTAACATGAGAAAGTGTCCTTAGTAACAGTAATAGCCAGTAGGTGCAGTATGCGAGTACTGACTGGTCATACAAAAGGATACCCAAAACTTCATGTATTGCCTACAAAATTTGAACCCCATTCCAACTCCAATTTGGCCTTGAATGTGAGTTTCTGCTGAACAGTCTGTCTTCTTGATTCCAGCACCATGAAGAAAGGCCAAGTATAGAGTTATCAAGCTCTCTTTGTTGGAACACCATACAGTCCAGGGATAGGGAACCTTTTCTCTTCTTCTGAAATATTAGAAGAAGCTCTGAGGGCTGCATACATGTTTGGGATAGGGGTGCTCTTAAGGAGGCGCTCAGGTAAATTCTCCAACTTTTGCTTACACCATGTATTTTTCATAAGTGTCTTCCTATAGGGGAGGTATGGTAAGGTAACCCTAGACCTGAGGGTACAAACATACCCTGAATTGGGATAATTTGTGTCTGATCATGGTGAATCATCCCATCCTGGTATGACTCCCTATGGTTTTGAGGTTGATTGTAAAGCTAAGTTGCTAAGGAGAATTTAAGGGGTTTCCTTAGGAGGGACACTCTTAGTCTTTATGGCCCTAGGCACAACCCGGTTCCTTTGCCTAGAGAAGTACATGGTTTGCAACATAAGTGGCTGGGGGATCCTAATACATACAGAATTAGACCTATACCTAAGTGCTTTGCTGAGCATGGGTAGATTTCAGTTTCTGCTTAAAGGCTGGTGTTCAGTTCTGAGTTGGGATCCAGGAGTAGACAAATATTTTAAATCTTACCAAGTTATTCCGAAAAACACTTGAAAAGGCAAAGACAATGCAGCTTTGCAAGAAGAAAATTCAGATTTGGAGAAATAAAAGTAATAATTTATTTCATTGCTTCATCACTAATTCTTTTTTTTAGTTATACCTGCGTGAGAATTGGCTTAAATACAAGAGATGCTATTATATTCAGTGCCACAAAATTAGACTAAAGGGCATAGTCTTCTCTTGATGCCTATGTAACTGCTGCTAATGCTAATGGGAAACGTGTGCACTTTAGAAGAAGAATACACCCCTAAGTGCTGTAATTAGAGAGTATTCATTATATGGTACATTATACCTGAATTAATAAAATGTTATACCCAGTATTATTAATTGGTGTTTGGAGATAGGTTGAAATCTTTAGCATTGACAATTATTTTTAGCAACATAATGATTCTTCCTAATGGTGGATCTAGACCTGCAGCTGCTACAGGCAATGAACTTCTGCTCATTTAAATAGGAGCTCAACCCCACCAGTGGCTTCAGGACTGGGGAGAGTGTATTGGACTCCATTAATGGTGAGATGAATAAAAAAAATTGAATTTGTGAATTTTGGGACCAATCCAAGTTACACGCATGTATCAAGTGCATATGTGTAGTGTACACATCCTGCAAGCCGAGTGCAGGATGTGGGCACAGCAAGTACATGATATGCATGCATTGTACATAGTGTGCACACTTTTTGTGTGCTTTATTTGCTCTTGGCACGCACTCGCAACCTGCACTTGGTGTGCGCGCATACCTTGGAGTGAGCCCATTATTAGCATATTTGGATAGCCAATGATATCTGCATCTGAAACGGATATCTACATATATCTCTGTTCAATTATTCAGTTCAGTTGCTTGGTTATTTCATTTCAGCACTACTTCACAATAAACTCAACAAAAATTAATCAAATAAGCTGAATTGCTAAAAAAGCCAAATAAACTGAACAGCTGGAAACTGATATACCTAAAGATGATATCCAAATGTATATATATCCTCATTGTTGGATTTGTTTCAAAGCAACTGTATTTGACGGAAAGTATATTCACTTTGAATATTTGTTTTACCACTGAATTGCATTGATTTCACCTTGCAGATTCGCAACATAGGGTTTAATTTTTTTAATGTCTATTGTTTTTCTTTCTACACTTTAGGCTCAGTCACATGGCCTGCTCTAAGAGCAGTCCCTGCTGCCTTTGCCTGTTATAATGTACATCTATGGGTGTTTTCAGAAAAGTGTCTGCCCACCCTCGGCCCACTGTACTTGTGTGAAGACCCCACTGGTAACCAATCGTTAACCAGTGAATACTGGGTGGTCAGTGTGCTTTTCTGAAAACACCCTCTGAGTCTGGCAGGACATGGGAGAGGGAGGAGGAAGTCGCTTTGCCATAGCCTTGGAGGATTGTGCACCAGAAGTTGAGAGCTTGATTCTCACTTCCCTTGCCTCTTGCTCATTTTGATACCCTCACCTTAGAACCTAGGTGTTGCTCCTTCATTTATTTTGATTTTATTTATTTTTAATTAAATTATTATTATTATTATTATTATTATTAATTATATTTTAAAAGAAACTAGCAGCATGGGAAAAGAAGGGTACAGCACAGGCCTTGAATCCAATGCTTCTGGAATTACATCTGTAAAACCTAGCTCTCCAGAAACAATGGGTAAAAACAAACAAGACAGTAGCCCACAAGACACCTGCCGGTCAGTTGTGTAGCTGTCAGATGTTCATTCAGTTCCACCTCAGAGCAGGCTGCTACTGGATGCGTCAGCCAGAGAAGACTGGTGATGCAAATTGGCTAATGTGGGGCCATGGGGCCTTATCCCATCTGGTTGGCCCATGCAGCCCCGCAGTGAGGTAAGGTCTGAGAAACAGGCCTGGCGGAGAGTGCTCACCCTGGCGGAGAAACAGCTGATTGGGGGGGCAGGGAAGTGCACTCTCCCCGGCTGTCATACAGCTAATAAGGGAGATGTAGGAGAGGAGGAGACCCTCCCCCAATCAGCTGTTTGGCACCTGGGATGAGCACACTCCTCCACCCACCCACCCCAATCAGCTGTTTGGTGGAAGCTCCTCCTGGGGGCCTGATCCTGCTAGGGGTGTAAAATTAATTTTAGTCAAATTAGTAACCAATGAATGAGCTTTTCTGCATTTGTTTTAGTTAAATTAACTAAAACAAATTATATTCAAAATAAATGTCTTCAAATTATATTCAAAATAAACTTCTATACAACCTGCTATGAGGCTGCAAAAGCACTCCAAGGAAGGCAGAGAGTGCAGAGACATGATTGGCATCCCCACTGGCCAATTGGCATTGGGAACACATCAGACAACAGTTTGATGATCATAGTGTGATGGACACAGAAAACCCCATGAATAGGTCTTTCTTCAATGCAGCTAGCAAGTTGGCAGTTCCAGTTGGGGTCTGGGGGCTGGGGGAGGGCACTGGGGAGCCTTTACTCTCCCCCCCCCAAGAGCCTGCAAGGCTCACTCCTGCTGCTAGTTGTGTGTGTAATCATTGAATTCCTGGCAGAGATAAATTCCCCTGCTGTGCCCACCTGTTGCCAATCTGTGTCTTCATATCATGACACCCTGTAGCACTCTCTGAAAGTTGACATTCTTTTATATCTGGGGTGTTGTCAACTCCCCAGTGCCCACCTTCTATTATCTCTATTCCTCATATGGTGCTTGGCCACTCTGGGGCACTCTCTGCAAGTTGAAGCCTTGCCATACTAGAGGTGTTGTCTGTGCCTGCTGCTTCAGTGCCCACTTGATGCCTGCTAGTACCAGCTGCTCTTGTGCCTATCTGCTTCCTGCCAGTGACAGCTGCTGCTGTGGGGATGGAATAGGGACTGGGGAAGTGTCAGAGAGACAAAGTAAAATCACTATTTAAACCAATGCAAGAACTGCAAATCCTATTGAAAATAATGGGGAACATCTTCAAATACTCAAAGGCAAATGAAAGCAAAATACATAGCTAATTTTTTGAAATGAAAAAGAATAAAAAATGAAAATGTTGTTGGCCCCTTCTGCACACTCCTAGATCCTGCTGTGCAGAAAGGGTCCAGAAATCCTTCCCCATGTGGACGGCTCCTCAGCTGATCAGTGGCATGGATATACTTCTGACAGCAACACCCCTGCCCCAATTCCATTAGGAGGGTGGATCATTTTGGACGACCCTCCACACCATCCCAAAGTCTAGCAGCTGCAGAGGCCCTACCAAGGTCAGGCGGGGGATCTGTCTCATCCCTGTCTTGTTTGTTTTCACCCAATGCCATTGTTGCAGTGGTAGTATTGGAAGATGCTACATAACGTATATGGCAATATGCAGAGTTCTTCTTGTGGCTGGATTAAAAGCAGTGGCTAACAATTCCTCCTGTAACTCTGGAAGTACGACTGAGCAAAGTTTGTTGATAGATCAACAGTTCAAACTTTGCAATTGGCTAATGCATCTTCTTTAAATTTTAAAATTCCCTTTAAAACAATAATAGGTCTTTGTCTAACATTAACTGAAATGTTTTATGACCTGGTACTGAACTATGTAGAGAATCCATACAGTTTCACCGATCACAGAATCCACACAGGGTAAAAACAGACATGACAGTGTCCCACTGTCTCCTGCTTTGGCCTGGGACCCACCAGCACATGTGTTCATGTACTGCCGGATGCTGGCCTAGGACTGCCATGGGACAGGTAGGGGGCTAGCCCAGGCTTTCTCCTCAGAAAATCTCTGAGGACGCAGCCTGGGATAAGGGTTGCCTACATGGGCTAGTACATCCCTGCCTCAGAGCAGGGGCTGCCATGGCCAAGCACTATGGCTTGTTTCCATCACTGTCCATCATGGAAGGGGGCAGGGTGCTGAGAGTGAGACGGGGTGGTGCCCGCCACTCGCCTGCTTGTTCAGCTCCCCACTCTTCCTGGGGTGTGTGTTAGCGGGATGGCTCTCTGGCCTCAGGCTCATTAGTCAGGAAGGGGTACCAAGTAGTGTGCATGTTGTTTTTGTTATGTCAGTCATGAAAACAAAAATGTCATTTTCATTATTGCAATAATGAAAATGACAAAAAATAATAACAAAATCAATAATGATAACAAAAGTCGTTATTGATTTCGTTATTGCCTGGCAGGTGTTTTTTGGAGGGAAATGTGGAGAGGACAGGAGGGAACAGATGTCTCAGAGCCAGAAACTGTGTTGAACTTTAGAACTGGGAGGGGAAGGACCTGATGGATGTATCTCTGACCAATGTGCAATGCAAGCAGATCCCAACAGTTGAATGGCACCCTGTGATTCCTCAATGCCTCTGCCTCCCAGAACCAATCAGGAGGGCTCTGGGGGAGGGCACTGCAACCCTTAATATTGCAGGACTGGGATTCTTCACTCTGTTAGCTATCTTTCTTGTCAGGGTGCATTTTCAGAAGCTGCTGGTGCTTGCGCTAGAACTCCTCCTCCTCTCTCTCTCTCTCTCTCTTTCCCTTATTCCCTTCCCTACCACCTAATCCTTATTTCTTAGGCACGCATATATAGAGATAGAGAGAATAGCGATATATTAGAGATAGTAGATATACCTCTGAGTTTTCCTTTTCCGTTATAAATTAGATATTTAGATATGAGGCTGTTTTATTTTATATATTAGGATTATAGAATAGGAACATTTTGTATTATACATAGGTTAGGTTTAGCTTAGATTCTGTATATATTGTATAAATAAAACTATTGTGTACAGTATATATTATTGTGTGAAGTTCTTTCTATATCAAAATGAGAAGGGGAAGGAGTTCAACTTCTGACAATAATTCTTCATTGACACACAAAATCGATACCGATGACAATACCAAAAATAAAATATTTTTTTGAAATTAGTACCAATATCGATAAAGACAATAATGAAAAACGACAAGTTTGTTATAAATGAAAGCATTTTAATAATAAAAACAATAACGAAAAATGACATGGGGCCCTGATGCACACCCCTAGAATCAAACCTGGAGAAGGGTGGATGTTGCTTCCTGGGACAGGTTGGAAAGCTGCCACGTCACCCTCATGTCTGTTTTTACCCACAGAAGAAGTGTGGAATGCAAAAAAGGTCTTTACTGTCAGAAAGGGGGATATGTACATATTAGAATTCACTTGGGAAGGGTGATTCCTATCTTAGGCCCGCCACTCCCTTCTAGAGACCTCCCTGCATTGCCCTAGTCACATCCCTCCTGTCTCCAGCCCCTGTCATATCTCCCAGCTTCCTGGTTGGTGGACAGTTTCCTGGCAGCACCAGGAAGCTGGGAGGAGCAACGCCCTCACAGTCTCCCCTCTGGTAGAGCTGAAACAATTACCTTCAAAACGCACATACCTGGCAAAATGATAGTATCCGGCCCAATAACATCAGGTACCTGATTAGTACCAGATGGGCTACCGGATTTACTGATTACCCCCCCCCCCAAAAAAATAAAAAAACAAAAATAAAAATTTAGGGGATTTTTTTAAATTGGTAAAATTGTAAATTAGTAACCTGGTAATGGCAATACCTGGTATTTTGGAGTAATCAGTTGCCCAACCGGTACTCAGTTACTTAACTACTTCAAATTGCTGGGAGCACACATTCATGCCCACCTACCTGCCACAGTGTTTACACAGGTGGCACCCAAGCATGCACATGCAGTGGAGTCACGTGTGCATGCATGGGTCCGTCTTGTGTAAAAAGGGCCCATGTCTCTCACTACCTCTTATGCTTGCCTTTCTGCCCTGATCCTGAGGTCTAGTCCCAATCCGGACCCTGTGTCCTAAACACCACCTCCATCCATGATCCAGACACCCTTCACCCATTACAATTTGTAAGTATTGTCCAGGTGTGTAGGTGTGTTCCACACTCCCTCATTAGAGGCAGCAGCACGCGGACTGTGGTTATGCTGCAACACTATGGGCATTTTTTTTACACACATTAAAGTTTGGGATTTTTCAGTCTTCTGGGTTTAGAAGTCCACAAGTAAGTTCCAGATGCATTTTTCACACACACACTGCCCTGAGGCAGTTCCTGGATGCATTCTTCACACAAACACTGCCCTAAGGTAGGCAAAAGTCACCACAGCGGTAGATGTGACAGGCTGCCATGGAAACCAAGTGACCACAGCTGCCTAGAGTAAAGTTTTTTGGTATGTAAACCAGAAGTTTTTACATACAAAGGTTCTGGGAGAAGTTCTATGAAGAAGTTTAAAGATCTGGATGTTTAAGATCTGGGTGAGTGATTTAGACACACAGAAAGTTCAGGATATAACAGCAAACATCCAGGAGAAATGTGTGTGTAAAACACCCAACACCTCTCACTGTGAATTAGAATTTGGCACCCACATAAATCCAATGTAGCACTTGAACGTGTATCTTCCTTGTAAGTTACCCCTTTGTGTATCATAGTTGACTTGCACATCCTTGGAGGGTTGTGTCTAAAGGCAATTCCTGTGCAAAATGAAAATGGCAACAGTGCAGAATTCATTGGGCCCGGGATTAATTTAACAATCATTGGCATACAAGAATATTGCAAATTCTCAATACCGCTATCTACAGTGCAACTAAATGTTCGGTTTTGTTGCTAAGTTTAGTTTTGGTTCTCATTCTTTAACTTTTGAATTTGTTAAAATATTTAATTCCATTTTTCATCTTTTCAAAAATGTTTCAAAATATTTTAAATATTTGCACTGTTTTCATTTCCCTCCAGTTTTTTAGTCTTTGAAATCATTGCGTTTGTTGATTCTGATTTATCTAATTAATTAATGGAACTCCAGAGACCTGGCATTTGGTTTCTGCTAGAACAAACTAACTAGACTCACTTCAGAATATCAGTCTGCATAATATCTCTTATTTCTTTAATGCACTATGTAACCTATTTGCAGTCTAAAGAAACAATTAGAGGTGAGAAGAGCCATGCTTTTAGGTTTTAGAATGCAATTGTTCTAACTGAAGTAGTACTGAAAATGGAATTTGAACTGTAAAATTAGACTATTAGGCTGTATCAAAGAGATTTGTATCTAAAAGAGTGTGTGTCCATTAGTTTTATCAAAAGCATTCCTCAAAACCAATGGAATCAAGTAGAAAACCAGATTTGGACATCTTAAAAACCAAACATTTCCTTGAAACAATGAACAAAGATGACTTGTGGTACCTCTTTCAGAAACAGTGCCTGCACTCCATTTAGTGCTCCACTCATTACACTGACACCATCATAGGTTTGTGCTATGCATTGTTTGGCATCTAACACACAACATGCTAATGTGTTCTTTATATAACTCACTAGTGAAGGAGCATCCAGTGAATGACATGGATGGAAGCCAATAAAACATTCATCTATATTGCCATGGAGAGGTGGAGGAAAAAAAAATCTGGCAACACATGAACCAACATGCAACCTCGTTAGAGGTGAAAGAAATCCAAATCAAACTCACCACCAGGTTCCCTCTTACCCCAACAAGAATGAAATTCAGTGATCCCTCACGAAAGGGTTTATGTTGGGAGGGCTGTGGGGAAGTTGGGCATTGCAGACATTNATTATAGAATAGGAACATTTTGTATTATACATAGGTTAGGTTTAGCTTAGATTCTGTATATATTGTATAAATAAAACTATTGTGTACAGTATATATTATTGTGTGAAGTTCTTTCTATATCAAAATGAGAAGGGGAAGGAGTTCAACTTCTGACAATAATTCTTCATTGACACACAAAATCGATACCGATGACAATACCAAAAATAAAATATTTTTTTGAAATTAGTACCAATATCGATAATGACAATAATGAAAAACGACAAGTTTGTTATAAATGAAAGCATTTTAATAATAAAAACAATAACGAAAAATGACATGGGGCCCTGATGCACACCCCTAGAATCAAACCTGGAGAAGGGTGGATGTTGCTTCCTGGGACAGGTTGGAAAGCTGCCACGTCACCCTCATGTCTGTTTTTACCCACAGAAGAAGTGTGGAATGCAAAAAAGGTCTTTACTGTCAGAAAGGGGGATATGTACATATTAGAATTCACTTGGGAAGGGTGATTCCTATCTTAGGCCCGCCACTCCCTTCTAGAGACCTCCCTGCATTGCCCTAGTCACATCCCTCCTGTCTCCAGCCCCTGTCATATCTCCCAGCTTCCTGGTTGGTGGACAGTTTCCTGGCAGCACCAGGAAGCTGGGAGGAGCAACGCCCTCACAGTCTCCCCTCTGGTAGAGCTGAAACAATTACCTTCAAAACGCACATACCTGGCAAAATGATAGTATCCGGCCCAATAACATCAGGTACCTGATTAGTACCCGATGGGCTACCGGATTTACTGATTCCCCCCCCCCCCCTGCAACTTCTAGTACCAATGTTCTAGTTTTGGGGTTTTTTTTAAATTGGTAAAATTGTAAATTAGTAACCTGGTAATGGCAATACCTGGTATTTTGGAGTAATCAGTTGCCCAACCGGTACTCAGTTACTTAACTACTTCAAATTGCTGGGAGCACACATTCATGCCCACCTACCTGCCACAGTGTTTACACAGGTGGCACCCAAGCATGCACATGCAGTGGAGCCACGTATGCATGCATGGGTCCGTCTTGTGTAAAAAGGGCCCATGTCTCTCACTACCTCTTATGCTTGCCTTTCTGCCCTGATCCTGAGGTCTAGTCCCAATCCGGACCCTGTGTCCTAAACACCACCTCCATCCATGATCCAGACACCCTTCACCCATTACAATTTGTAAGTATTGTCCAGGTGTGTAGGTGTGTTCCACACTCCCTCATTAGAGGCAGCAGCACGCGGACTGTGGTTATGCTGCAACACTATGGGCATTTTTTTTACACACATTAAAGTTTGGGATTTTTCAGTCTTCTGGGTTTAGAAGTCCACAAGTAAGTTCCAGATGCATTTTTCACACACACACTGCCCTGAGGCAGTTCCTGGATGCATTCTTCACACAAACACTGCCCTAAGGTAGGCAAAAGTCACCACAGTGGTAGATGTGACAGGCTGCCATGGAAACCAAGTGACCACAGCTGCCTAGAGTAAAGTTTTTTGGTATGTAAACCAGAAGTTTTTACATACAAAGGTTCTGGGAGAAGTTCTATGAAGAAGTTTAAAGATCTGGATGTTTAAGATCTGGGTGAGTGATTTAGACACACAGAAAGTTCAGGATATAACAGCAAACATCCAGGAGAAATGTGTGTGTAAAACACCCAACACCTCTCACTGTGAATTAGAATTTGGCACCCACATAAATCCAATGTAGCACTTGAACGTGTATCTTCCTTGTAAGTTACCCCTTTGTGTATCATAGTTGACTTGCACATCCTTGGAGGGTTGTGTCTAAAGGCAATTCCTGTGCAAAATGAAAATGGCAACAGTGCAGAATTCATTGGGCCCGGGATTAATTTAACAATCATTGGCATACAAGAATATTGCAAATTCTCAATACCGCTATCTACAGTGCAACTAAATGTTCGGTTTTGTTGCTAAGTTTAGTTTTGGTTCTCATTCTTTAACTTTTGAATTTGTTAAAATGTTTAATTCCATTTTTCATCTTTTCAAAAATGTTTCAAAATATTTTAAATATTTGAAATGTTTTCATTTCCCTCCAGTTTTTTAGTCTTTGAAATCATTGCGTTTGTTGATTCTGATTTATCTAATTAATTAATGGAACTCCAGAGACCTGGCATTTGGTTTCTGCTAGAACAAACTAACTAGACTCACTTCAGAATATCAGTCTGCATAATATCTCTTATTTCTTTAATGCACTATGTAACATATTTGCAGTCTAAAGAAACAATTAGAGGTGAGAAGAGCCATGCTTTTAGGTTTTAGAATGCAATTGTTCTAACTGAAGTAGTACTGAAAATGGAATTTGAACTGT
>QEPC01002219.1:258727-273482 GCA_003113815.1 Sphenodon punctatus | reverse complement strand
ACACATGTATAGACTATGTATTGACAGCTAAGATGGAATTGCGTAGATGTCAGGCTTGCTACATATATCCTACAGTCTTCACACACCATAATGCAGTAGTATCAATCTTTAAGAATCAGGGACAAGGGAAGGGATTCAACAGGAGTTGGCAGCTAAACTGGAGCATTTTAAAAAGTGATCTTAATAGGAAGCAGATGCTGGAGGATATAGAGGAATCTTATGCTTTAACCGAGCACTCAGTAACTTCAAATGCAACACTATGGGAGGCAGCAAAGGCTGTCATCAGAGGGAAATGTATAGCCTTACAAGCCCAACTTGTTAAAGTAAAAAGACAGCTAGTTAAAGATAGATGCGCAACCCTGCAAAGGCTGGAGGCTCAAAACAAGGCTACCCCCTCAAATCTTTTAAGGCAAGAGATCAATAAAACGAGAGTGTATATAAATGTTTTGGAGCTGGAAAAAACTAAGAAACTGCTTCAAATAATTAGGCTCCACTTCTATGAACATAACAATAAGGCAGGCAGAAACCTAGCACGATTAGTTAAGGCTAAATAAAGGAAAGCCCACATAGCCCGAATTCAAGATGGAGAGGGGGTTAGATCAAATGATTTAGAGCACATACAAACGTCCTTTTAAAATTTTTATTTAAAAATGTATACCTCACAGAACCCAGAAAAACTCAAAATATTAGAATTCTTGAAGGCTGTAAAATTGCCTAGCCTGAATGAGGAACAGGCAGTTTTTTTGAATACAGAGATTTCAGAGCAGGAGGTGCAAGAGGCAATAGATGCCGCAAATAAAGCATGTGGCCCAGATGGCTTCCCTAATTAATTTTTCAAAACCTTGCAAAAACATTGGTGCCTCATCTTACTAAAACTTTTAACTGTATATTAAAGGAGGAAGTTATGCCTCAGTCCTTATATACTGCTACAGTAACCCTGATCCCCAAGCCTGGAAGATCACCAGAGCTATGTTGTAACTACAGGACAATATCCCTATTAAATGCTGATTTTAAATTGTTTGCAAAAATTCTGGCCACCAGAGTGAGGGCAGCTATAGGAGAGATCATACATAAAAACCAAACGGGTTTCATTCCTGGTAGACAGGGGAAGGACAATATCCACAAGGTGACTAATATTATCCATACCCTCAATATAAGTGGTGCACCTGCCTTGATAATCTCGACTGATGCCGAGAAGGCTTTTGATTTTATTGAGCCAAAATGTTTATTTTCAATGTTAGAAGAAATCGGGTTCAAGGGTAATTATGTACATTGGTTGGAAGCAATTTATCTGAGGCCACAGTCTAATCTCCTGGTAAGTGGGATCCTTTCTGAGACATTTGATCTACAACGAGGTACGAGACAGGACTGTCCTCCATCACCTCTATTATTTAATCTAGTTATAGAGGTGTTGGCGTTTGCCATTAGGCAAAATGAAAAGATAGAGGGGGGTCAAAATAGGGGGGCAAATTCACAAATTGTCATTGTACGCAGATGATCTTCTTCTGTTTATTACAAATTCGAGTAAATCCATTCCTGAATTACTAAAAACTATTGAGGAGTTTGGAGTGATTTCCAGATACTCTATGAACAGAGAAAAGTCTTTTGCTTTATGCTTCGGCCAGGACAGGAAGCAAGTGGAGCAATTAAAAAATATATCTCCCTTTCCTTTGAGTGAGAAAGGTATAAAATACTTAGGAGTCACAATTAGCAAAGATCTTAAAGACCTATATATGGCCAACTATCATCCTCTTCTGAAAAAATTACGAGAGGAAATTAAGCGCTGGAGAAAGCTACTAGTGTCGTGGATGGGCAGGATTAACCTTTTAAAAATGATTATCCTACTAAAAATCCTATATAGATTTATGACCCTCCCTATAAGGATCCCAAACTCATTTTTCAAACAATGTGATGCACTTTTTAGAGACATTGTATGGAATGGGAAGAAACCCATAATTAAGAAGATGACATTGGGTATTTTCAGACATTACGAGATCNCCGGGAAGCGTGGTCAAAAAGATCCGCAGCGGGGACCAAAAAAAAGTAACGTCTGGCCGGTTGCCACGGCCCGGGATCCCCGGCGGGATCCCGGGCCATGACGCTTCCGGCCCAAAGCGGCGTCCACAGTGGCCCCGCTGCCCGCCCGTCTCCCTGGAGGGCGGGCGGTGGGGTGCGTGGAGGGGGCGGGGCCGTGCGGCTGCACGTTGCGCCGCGCGGCCCCGCCCGCTCCCACATTCCCCACCGGGATCTCCCCGGCACGTCTGCTATGGCGTTACGGGGTGATCCCGGGGGGGAATGATTTCGGTGATTTCGGTATGGGGCCAAAGGGCCCCGTAATGTCTGAAATCACCCATTAATGAGGGCCTTTGATAAAGGGGAATATTAATCTCCCAGATTTAAAATTGTACCATATGACTGAATCTCTGGCTGTCCTCCCAGACTGGTATCACAAGTAGTGCTCAGCAGAATGGGTTGGCATTGAGAGGGCGATTCTTCAAATTCCCTCACTGAAGGACATAATAGTTGACCAAACAAGCATACATAGGGCCCTCATTGGTGAGCATGCATTTGTTGGGACACTCCTCAGTTACTGGCAGATAAGTCAAAGGAAGATGGGAACTAAGAAGGGTTTCGCCCCCTCTACATCAATATATATAAAACAGGGCAGAGCGCAAAATCTAGCTCCAAGTCTGAGGAAACAATTACGAGAAAAGGGCATTGTAAGGATGCAGCAAGTGTTTCTGGCAGGGAACTTTATGTCACCCCAGATGATGGAAAGTATTGTGAAGGAAAGAATAGACATATTCCAATACTTACAGCTAAGGAGAGTCTGCTCTGGCCCGACAGGGGGAAAGCGATATAGTAGGGAGCCAAATAAATTAGAATTATTTTAAATCGCAGCAAGTCTGCTGGTAGAATGGGCAGGATCTACAAAGAGCTAAAAAATCTGTTTTACGCAAAAACTGCCTTCTATATAGAAAAGTGGGGTGTGGATCTGAAAATATGTTTTGATGCTAAGAAAAAACAAATGGTATGGCACAACATGCATAGTTGTGCCTCCTCCTTAAAGGTTAGAGAAACCCGGATTAAGGTAACTACCAGGTACTACCTGATGCCCTCAAGTTTGAAACACTGTGACCCGGTAGGAACATCTCTCTGCTGGAAGGCGTGTGGAGAGGTGGGGGATTACAAACATTGCTGGTGGGACTGCTGTAAAGTTCAAGTCCTATGGTGAAAAAGCTGGCAGATAGCAAACAAGATTGCTGGGCTGGTGATCCCATATAAACCAGAGATTGTCTTATTGGGATTGTATCCCTAGTCAAAGAGCTTCCAAAGATGTCAAGAGTCATGCAAAATACTATTTCTGGCAGCTTTGAATATCATATCCAAGCATTGGAAATCTGAAGGGGAACTATCATTAGAGGAATGGACAAATAGAATTTGGCTTATGTTTACTATGAAAAAGTTACATGCAGGTCTACAAGATAAACTATCTGTCTTTAAAGCTGTGTGGTCTCCAATCATAGAAACAATGGAAGGATCAAAGATGAACAGCCTGGACCTTCAAACCCTTTTTAACAATCAATTTTAGGCCTTATTACTGAGAACGGAAATAGCTGAGGCTTAAATGCTTAACATAAGTTATGTTCTCTCTGTTCCATGCTTACACCTAATTGCTAGTTGGTTTTGTTTAATTTTGTATTTCCTGAATGCCACTGACCCAACCCTGATGAGAGAAAAACGTTCTTTGATGTTTGTAAGGGTCAGCAGTTACATTATGTAATATACATGATTAACCAATAAAATAAGCGGGGGGGGGGAGATGAAGCTCCTGATGAAGCTGGACGTTTTTGTTTAAAAAACATTGTAGGGGCAGGATGTGTGAATGGAACGTGTCAGTGAGTTATATATATGTCCCTCCTTGCCCAATGCCCCCCTCTGGAAAAGCCTAAGGGGCACACTTACAGGCAGGAGGTTACACACTTACAGGCTGGGTGGGTCATAGTTACTGCAATAGAGGAGTGTAGGCTGCGGTCGGGGCCCAAGCATAATTTCTTTTGGGCCCCAGTACAAACTTGTAACACAGGCCCCCTCCCACACACCACAATCCCATTCTCATGGTAATGCCATGGGGTTGCAGCCTGGGCAGGGCCCCCCTGGATCTCTGGGTCCAAGTAAAGTTTACCCTTTACACACACACACCACTTGGTCCTTGTCCGTGATAGAATCCTCATTGTAGGGACCGGATGGTGGATGGAAGTCAGTTGTACAGAAGATTTAGTCATCCCTCCTTGCCCAATGCCCACTCTGGGAAAGGTTTAAGACACACAGTTACAGAGAATTACACTTACTAGTTGGTTGGGTGGGTAGGTAGTTGCTGAAATAGAGGAGTGTAGGGCATGGCAGAAGTCTCCTGTTTGCCTGGAAAGGCTCCTCCCCCCAAAAAGGGAGGGGGAGGAGGGGAGAGCCAAAGACAGGTAGTGGGGAGGGAGGAAGTGCTGCAGATCTTTAACTTATGGCATTAAAAGTAAATAAGGCACCAGGTCCAGATCTCATATCAGCAGAAATACTCCAGGCAGCACCTATGTGGTGGGCTTCTATCTTATCTGCTATTTTTCGTAGGGTTACCAAGGAATGTGTGATCCCTCAAGTGTGGCTGCAAAGCTGGATTGTTCCCATCTTTAAAAAAGGGAAATGTAGTGACCCTACACATTACAGGTCAATAAGCTTGTTATCTGTAACTGGTAAACTTTATGCAAAGTTCCTTTTGGAACATCTTGAGAAATGGGCAGAGGACGCAGATGCTATACCTTCAGAGCAGTTTGGATTCCGAACGGAAGATCAACTATGGATTATTGCTATATATTAGCACATCTTATGTTTAAATATTCTAAGATTAAAAAGGGAAAGCTATATATCGCTTTTATAGATCTAAGCAAGGCGTTTGATTCAGTCCCACATGCCAACTTGTGTGAAAAGATGAAGCGGTTACACATGAATGGGAAAATCCTAGATATATTAGCATAGTTTCATATGAATAATGAAGCTGCTGTGAAAAGAGGAGGTCGGAACGGACAGAGTGATTATTTTTTTTATAAACAGAGGTGTACGCCAAGGCTGTGTGCTAGCCCCGCTATTGTTTAGTTTATACCTGTCAGATCTCGTCAGCTATTTAAAGGCTGAAGAGATTCATGCTCCTAAAATTGGGAATTATTTATGCTGTGTATTGCAATACGCAGATGATTTAGTTCTCGTTTCCCAGACTGAAATAGGTCTGAGACGCCTTATTACTAAGCTGGGTGCTTATTGTAAAGAATATGGCCTGGAGATCAATTCTCAAAAATATATAATTATGATTGCTGGAAGCCGGTACTTTGCAGGCAAATGGAAGGTTAATGGTGAAAGTTACTCATTGGTAAGATCTTTTCCATATCTGGGTATGACATATACCAGTAAGGGTATGTGGCGCCTGCATATACAAAATAGAGCCAATAAGGCCCTATATGCTGCCCGAACCATCATAAGGGTCGCACGCATTTCTAAAGGCATGTCTGTCTCCTCCTTCCTGAAAGTATACTGTGTAAAGATCCCAGCAATTATGGTTTTTGGTTTAGGTTGTATACCATTTCCCAACCTAGTTATATTAGAGAGGGTTCAAAATTATTTTCTTCGGCGCCTATTGGGAGTTGGAAATAATGTTCCGGGTACAATCCTAAGATCAGAAACTGGTTTGGTTTCTATTGAGAGACTTTCTAACATCACCTTGGTTAGATTTTGGGTGAGAATATTGTCTCAACAGGAGGCTTCACTCCTTATTCAATGCCTCCAAGAAGAACTGTGCCATTTGGGGCTAAGAAAATATCCCTGACTACATTATCTTGCCTCTCTCCTTAATAATACTGGATTTCCTTTGAGTATTTTATACGGAAACCTTTGCAAGTTATCAAAAGTGAAATCTGTGCCAGGCTGGGTGATATAGGTAAACAAGAAGATTTGGCGACAGTTTTACAATGGAAGGTAGCACCTTGGTTAGCTCAGATTAAAAATACTGTCTGCTATGAGACTTATTTAGATAGGATTACAAATAGAAATCTTCAAAGATGCTATACTTTATTACGTTTCCAGCTTAATAAGACAGCAGTCACAGAAGGCCGATATATTTGCCTTGCCTATGAACTTTGCCACTGTACTTGCAGTCTGGGGGAGAATGAGTCCACTTTCTTTTAAGATGCCCTTATTATTATATCCTGAGGGAAACTTGGTTGTGTCTCCTACTAAAAGAAAACATGCATCTCAGATCAGGGAATTGTTATAAGTTCCTCTTATCTCAAACAAATACAGAGGACTAAATAGCTATTGCAACATTTCTCTGACTGGCAATTAAGAAAAGGATGGCAATTAAAGCAAAACTCAGCTCACTGGAGTTATCTATAACTCCTGTTGATATTAATACTGATACTGACTAAAGCCACTGGTTGGCTGTTGATCTTGGTTAGTATGAAATGCCTTGAGATTATTAATTGCATAAATAGATTGTGAATGTATTATGGATGAAATGGAGTAACATGCTGCAATATGAATAGACAGAGATCATCTATGAGATCCTATAATAGCTGTAGCTAAACTACTAAATGGCACAGTGGTATAATTAGAGTACATTTTGTATTTGACTACTTCATTTGATTAATAGCAGCTGTAGATAATAGGGGTGGGAAGTTTGGTACATCCGGTATCTGATACTGCCGATATTTTGCTGTACTGACAGTATCCGGTACCGGTAAACCGGTTTTAATCCAGTAATCTGGATTTTTGTAAACCGGTAACCAGTAAAACCGGTAACCGTTTTTTTGCCTGATGTCCCACCCCTAATAATTTACTAATTGTCATAGCGAGAGTATATTTTGCATTAAGACCACCTCATCTGATCGGATCCAAATGCTGAAGGCTAAGAACTATTTTATTTACAGTATGGTGCACTCTGACTATTACTGCTGCTTGGATGTTGATTTCCCATATTATGGATTATTTTTATGTTTATTGGTTCTTTTGGATGAATTTATTTGAAATATTATTGTAAATTTTCTATGTATTTATGTATTTAGATATGCTTTTGGCTATGGCGGAAGCTAGATCCATAAAAAACTAAATTAAACTACTTAGAAGAAAGTCCTATTTATAATTATTTCAATGGGATTTGCTTGCTTCCAAGTAAGTATCCTTATTACTGCAGCCTTAAACACCTAAAATCTGGGCTTTAACAATGTAGAATATTGTGTGTGAGAGGTTAGCTTGGAGTAGCTTAGTGTTAGCGAGCAGTGCTGTCACCGACTACTTGCAATTAGCTGTTAAAAATACTTTTGTAGACCATGGCCTTTTTTTACGTAGACAAGTCGGGGGGGGAGAGGATAGGTGGCGGCGTGGGAAGGAGCAGTGCACATGGGCGCACACCAATCCCCCCACATCCCCACTCACCCCCACGCACAGGCGGTTGACCCTACCTTCTCTGAGCTAGAAAATTAAACTTAGTGCCATATTTGGTAGAAGGGGAGTATGGCAGGGGACAGTTGAATGATGGAGAAGCCACAGAACAGGTTTTGATTGGCTGTTGGGCAAAATAAGAATGGCTTTAGTTCCATTTTCAATTCTCTTCCGTGAATTTGGCTGTGTGCTAAACTGCAGATCTGTAAGTAATCAGCTTGGGGTGGGGGGAGGGGTGTCCTGTCTGTAGGGGCAATGCTGGGGATAGGGGGTTACTTGTTTCCACCATGCAATGATTTAATAATAATAATAATAATAATTAATAATAATTCATTAATAAGTGGGTGGCACACTGCTGCTGCCTGCTGCTTGGCACCATGGAGGCCAGAGGGATCTCTGTCTTGCTCCACTTCCTGTGGCCTGGGCTATCCAAGTTACCAGTGCCACACCAATGCCATGCCTTTTTTAAAAAAATAAGCAGATGCCACTGCTGCCTGCTGCTTGTGTTGCTTTGCACCATGGTGGCCAGAAGGATCTCCCTACCTCTACCTCTACTTTCCTTGGCCGGGGCTGTCCATATACTAGGGGAAAATTAATTCAGGGGCTTTCCACCAGTGCCTAATATAGGTCCTTTTCACAAAGACACTCTAACACCAATAAAATAGGTGTTGCATTTTATTATACATATTACAGGGCAACACTGCAGCCCTGCAACAGGGGCCCTTTTCACACGAGATGCCTTCACCCAGTTTCGCTGTGTGGAGGCATCTGTGTGAACACCGCATGTAGTGGGTGGGGTGCATTTCACTGGGTGGAGGTGTCTGTGAACACTGCGGGCGGTGGGTATTGGTGCATGCGTGCTCCCACGAAGCACCCATCTCCACCCACCACTCACCCACAGAACAACTGGCACTGGAGAAAGATACTTTTTTTGTGGTTAAAATAATATGGTGTGTGGGGAGGGGGCTTGCCCTGCATAGGTGGGAACTGGATAGACATAATGGAGTTTTTTTGTGGGGTGTGTGTCAATGTCTGGTTTCTTTCTTGTGGGCGTTATAATTAAGTCTGTTGGGCTGTCTTTTTTTGACTTTGTGAATGCAGTTGTTACACTTTTGTAGGTTTGTATTCTTGACCGATTGTCCCACTCATGCTAGCTGTCTTTTCTGGGCACTGCTTGGTTGGAATAATGATTATAAAGTGTGTGCATTGCTGAGGGTGGACCATGTTGTAGGACACACTACCGCTGGTTGTTGTTTTTTTAATTTCTGCATGCAGTTGCACTTCTGTGGGTTTGTCTTCTTGAGTCCTTTTCCCACTCTTGTTAGCCTGCTTTTCTGGGCACTGCTTGGTTGGCATAATGATTTTAAAGTGGGTGCACTGCTTATGGTGGGACATGCTGTGAGTACTGCTGGCTCTTTTTTTTGGCTTTCTGAACACAGTTGCAGTGTTTGGGTTTGTCTTCTGGAGTGATTGTCTCAGAAAAGCAGGCTAGCAAGAGTGAGACAATTGGCATAATGATTTTAAAGTGGGTGCACTTTAAAATTATTAAAGGAAGGAGTTCCAAAGTTTTGAGTTCCATGGCTTTCTGAAGTTCGGAGTTCCGAGTCCTCAGAAAAGTTCAAAGGTGCAGCCGAATACCAGGTCCAGGTACTCAGAACTCAATCCAAGTATTTGGATTGCCTATTCTGTTCAACCCTAGCCTGAATAGGAGCAAGCAACTGATAATGTGACCCTGAGAAGAACAGTAGTTTGAACTCACTACATTACATGGAAAAAATAATTATATCCAGAGTCACTGTTGATTGGATCTTCTGGTGAAAAGAAAGCAGTTGTCATATTCTTTGGCAATTCCGTAATCCATTCTGTGCTTTACACCATACAATTTTGCAATCTTTAATTTAATATAATTGCTTTCTGTCTAGTAATGGGTTTCTGGAAAAGAAGCTCAGAAGGAGAAAACAAGTCCTGTATGTCTAATCTTTGAAAAGAATTTCAAAGTCAATGGTGTAAAAAGTGCTAAGTCTAAAAACATTTTTATTTTGAGCCTTCCAGAAATGGGGGGCAGGGGGTGTTAAGTCTGTTTATACTGTGACTGCTTCATTTACAATTCAATTAGAATGAATGGCACTGGAGGCAAATTACTGTGAACAACATTTTTGGAATCATTTGTGGAGATGCCTACTAGACAGTGAAAGTTCAGTTATCAGGATTTAGACTGCTACAGAACCCTGGAAAATCTAGTGGGGTTATATTCTTTTTAATCAGTAAAATATATGCATGAAGTGCTTGTAGCTAGTTTATGCATCTCTCCTGAAATGCTTGAGAAAATGCTTCAGGGCCAACTTCAATAAGATGAGGAAAGGTTAAAAAAAAAAAAAGGGAAGAAAGTATAATAAAAAAAGCATATTTCTTTAAAATATAGGTTTCTATCTCATGCATGTGGACCTATATTAAATTAATTAAAAAATAAAAGCAATTCACAAAGCAATACAATAGTTAGTTGTGCCAGCAGTGACTTTATAGATTACCATGGAAACCATTAAATATTGAAGTGGAGCTCACATTAATAGTTTAGGGTATTAGAATTCATTTCATTGACGGGGGAAATTTTGGCTGGGCTACCAAGCACAGCTGAACCAAATATAGATGTTTCCTATCCAGGTAAGGGTCTGTAGGATTGGGCCATCTGACTGATATGCAGTTTATTTTATTTATTTATGTATTTATTTATTTATTTTGTTTTATTTTGTTACATTTATTAGCCGCCCCCTCATGCCCATGGCATCTCGGGGAGGCTTACAACATAAAAGCAACAATTTAAAACGACAATTTATCACAAAATTTAAAACCTCTAAAATAAAGTCTACCAAAATTAGCTCACCTTTCCCACCTTTTTTATCCCACCCTCCCCTCCCTGCCTCCAAAGGCCTGGGAGAACAGCCAAGTCTTGCAGGCCTGGTGGAAGGCGAACAGACTTGGGGTCAGACGGGCTTCCTCCGGTATGGAGTTCCATAAACGCGGCCTGGCCACCAAGAATGCCCTCTTCATTGTGGCTCCCCACTTTACTCGGGGGACCTCCAAGAAGGTGCCCCTGGGGGACTGAACAGTTAGAGTATTGCTATTCTGTGGGCTTCCATTTTAAGATCTAGTACAGTGAAACCTATTCATAATGTGTAATTTGAGAGTCATTGTAGCAGCAGGGTTCCCAGAACACATAGGGGTGCTGGGGTATCACTTTGGGTAATTAGCAACCCCGTTGCCATGCCCTTCCAGCCTTCACTCTTGCTCTGTCCCCCGAGAGTAGGGGTTTCACTTTATAGGGGTAACCTGTAGGGTCCCTATCCTTGGCCTCCAACCTTCCCTTATTGCCAACGCCTACATCTTCATTCAGTGCACAGTTCCTCAGGCTTGTACTCAGCCTGGGCTTCTACCAAAAGCCCTCTTAGTTCTCCACCTTAGTCCCAACCTGGGCAAGTCCCACCTGTGTGGAACAGGCCCTTCAAACAAGGTTTCTTCCCTGGAGCAGGGAGCCAACAGCAATAGCTCCTACTGCCACACTAGTCAGACTGAGCTCAGGCCCTTTATACCCCTTGAGCATACTCACTCTGATCAGCACCTAGTGAGCATGTCACAATGCTTGGAGCTCAGCAAGCCTCCTTGAACCCAAATGGGCATGCACCAAAACATAGACTCCAGCAGAGTTCCTAGTCTCTGCTGGGCATGCTCCAACAGGCTGATGGTTGACAGTATCGCTTTTGGCAGCTCAAGAACAGGGCTAAAAGACGCTCACAGGAGCTACCTGTTACAGCCATACCTTGCTCTACATACTTATGGAATTTGTGATATAATGAGGAGACTTTAATCTTTTTTTGGGGGGGGGGTTATGCATTGAATGTTCACCCTGTTCTTTTAATGGAAATTCAAAGTATACTGTGTTTTTGATTAAACACGTTTGGAGCCAGGACTTACACCATGTTGTAACTGAATTTGTGCACTATAACGCCACATTATAGTGAGGTTGCTCTTTACCATTTGGATTAGATTGGTGACTTTCAGGCTGTAGTGCATTTTCTTAGCTGTATCACCTTGTCCANCTAGTAGGATACACACAGGCTGTGTTCTCACCTGCAGCGGCGGTGGCGGCAGTGGGAGGGACAAGGGAAGATGCTGAGGGTGGAGGAGCTGGCTGATGGGAAAAGAGCCAGTGTAAACGGGGATCTGCCGCGGCTTCTCTCGTGTGTGTCAGGGCAGGATTTTGCACCCTGACATGAGCGAGAGAAGCCATAGCAGATCCCCGTTCTCAGCGGCTCTTTTCCCATCGACCGGCTCCTCCACGCTGCTGTGTCTTCCCTTGCCCTTCCTGCTGCTGCCACCACCGCCGCAGGTGAGAACACAGCATCAGCCTCCAAATACCAATCAGCTATTTGGTGCTAATTGCTGATTAGCATCCAGAGCTGCATTCTATTCCTGGTGAAAATCTGCCACACCATAGCACTCCCTGTTCTTTGGTTATCACTGGTTGAATGAAATGGCTCCTAAGTCATTCAGATCCAAGTGTTCTTGCATTAGATTGCTGTAATGAAATAAAGTTTTTTTGATGTGTTTGCTTAGTTTTAACTTCAGGAAAATAGGAAAATAATCCATTTGAGCAACTTTATAAAAAGTTTCTTTCTTTCTTTCTTTCTTTCTTTCTTTGGATCTTGAGCCTTTCTAAAGTAAAATAATATTAGAGCAGACAATATTGAGAATTAGAATTCAAATGGGAGATGCTCTGACAATTTTAAATGATATCATACCTGCTCAGGGCCCTGATCATCATTAAATGAACTGCTAATAAAAATTTAGGGTCTTCTAGTAATTTTAAACTACCATGTGCTCTGATGCCCCAAATCCTTATCACTTCCAAATTTTACTTCCAATAAATTTAAATTGCTTTGTGTAGTGCACAGTGATTTAAAATTCTTGGAGGGCTTTAAATTCCATACTGAAGTGCCTATAAAATGTGAAGCTCTTCAATAATTTTAAATCACCGTGACTATGGTAGAATATGTTACACCCTTTAGAATGCTTTGATTTTTGTTTTCAGTACTTTTATTGGCAAAATGTGGGAAAGTCAACAATATAAAATAGGAGTTAAAGACTTGTGCAAAACCTGAAACTCTGCTGAATTTCATTTGAAATACCAATATTCAAAGATAATTAGATAGTAGGCAAGTAGAAAGGTTCTTTTTAGAATTATAGGATAATTATACCATTGTGCTATATATAACAGACCCTCTCCTATTAGAGCATATATTTATAGATGAGGTGCCCCTCAGGCTATGGTCTCTGGAAGATGTGAGAACACATTGAGGATGACATCACACATCATTTGTGATAGTCCTAATAAGAAATATCATAGACAGACAATGAAGACGAGATAGGTAAAATGGTTTTGGAAAGGACAGTAGATAGAAAAAGACATTTATTGCAAAAGTTAGATATCAGAAACACCAGTTACAATCTATCTTGCTTCAGGAGTGTTGACAAACAACATAGAACTTTAACATGAAAACTAGGGGGGAAATGATGATTTTGCATGGATTTCATATTCAGTTTAGAGCTGCAATGAATAGTAGATTTGGTACTTATTAATATTGTTCATCATTTTGGATAGTCCTCTGAATATTTCTGACTGAAATAAATATTTGCATATTTAATTATTCAGGTCCAGCCTTAAAACTTGTGGGGTCCAGGGTGGTCCCACCCTTTCAGGGCCCTCTCTTCAGGACCCTAGAGGTGGTCATGATCAGGGCCTCACTAGGAGTGAATGGGGGTGCCCAGAAAAGTGTGTCATTGTGGGGCCCCTGGAAGTAGAGAAAATAGTGGGATCAAGGGAGGTCACCCTGTGGTAAGGCCTTCACTGTGCTTATTTAAGTATTCTAGTTCAGCTACTTCAATTATTTCAATTATTCAGATCAGCATTTAGGCCTCTTTGGAATTTCAGTTACTTACTTAATAGCAAGTAATAACCAAATTGTCTGACATGAATAAGCAAAATATCAAAATACTGAACTATATAAAATAACTGTACTGAACCAAAATTGATATCCTAACAAGTTGGAGTGACCATTATTTTGTGTCCACTTTAATGGACCGGAATCAAAGTGGCCAAATTAAGTGGATATTGCATTCACTATAAATATTTGTTTCAGCTATAATTAATTTTAACCTGATTTCAAGCAGCAAAATTTGTGCAAAGAATCCACACAAATTGAAATGGGAATTTCAAAGCAAAGCTGATGAACTTTCCATAACTGCAATTGGAACTCACTGGTGAAACTGGGCATTTTTTACACACACCTTAAAGTTCTGGTCTTTCAGTCTTCAGGGTTTCCAAGACCACAACAAGTTCCGGCTGCATTCTTTTCACACACACGCACGCACGCACGCACGCACGCACTCTGTCCTGAGGCAGTTCCTGGATGCATTCTTCACACAAACGCTGCCCTGAGACAGCCTGAAGTAGCCTTAGCTGTAGACTTGAGGGGCTGCCATGGAAACCAAGTGACCACAGCTGCCTGGAACAAAGCAGTTTACCAGGAGAACTTTTTTTACACAAACGTTCTGGGAGAATTTCTATACAGAAGTTCAAAGAGCCAGATGTTTAAGATCTGGGTGAGTGATTTAGACACACAGAAAGTTCAGGATGTAACAGCAAACATGCAGGAGAAATGTACGTGTAAAAGCACTCACTACCTCTTTGACACAGACAGTCAGTCTCATTCGTTCTCTCTATTAAAATACATATTTCTGTGATAGAAAGATTAGACTTTTGTCATGTTGGTCTCAAATATAAGAGATAGTGACAAAGTGGTTCAGGTGATACTTTTTATATCTCCATCTATTTCTGTGATGTCACATATGCCAAACTCACTAAAATATATATATTCTACTTCAGAATAGCCCCAATGATTTCAGACTCATTGCCTCCTCTTTGTGCATTTAGGCAAAGAATAGCTGAAATATCATTTCACATTTACTTTGTGATGGACATTAATTCTTAATGTCCAGAAAATGATGATTCCAGCTGATGGAACCAGATCAGTTACGGAAGGCTCTGGGTGAGTTTCCCTCTGACCATGATGACTGCTCCATCGATAACCTTGTCTTGTTATGGAATACCTTGCTGATGGAGGCCATTGATCAGACAGCTCCTAGGCATCCACTGCCCAGGCAACAGCTCCGCAGGCTTCCTTGGTTCTCCGAGGAACTGCGGGAACTGAAGTGAGAAGGG
>QEPC01002219.1:216836-232774 GCA_003113815.1 Sphenodon punctatus | reverse complement strand
CCCTACCCTCTCACCCTCCCCTCCAACCCCCAACCCCACCACCCTCCCCTCCAAAGACCTGGGTGAACAGCCAAGTCTTACGTACATGTCAAAAGGCCAACAGGCCCGGGCCCAGGCGAGCCTCCTCTGGGAGGGAATTCCATAACCACGGCCTGGCCACCGAGAATGCCCTCTCCATTGTGGCCCCCTGGCTTACATGGGGGACCTCCAGAAAGGCTCCCCTGGTGGACCGAAGTAATTGTTCTGAGGCGCGGAGGGCGAGGCGGTTCCTGAGATATGAGGGGCCCAGACCATGCAGGGCTTTGTAAATCAATACTAACACCTTGAATCTGGCTCGGTATGCTATAGGCAGCCAGTGCAGAGCATGGAGCACCAGTGTTATGCGCTCACGCTGCCCCGTCACCATCAGGAGACGGGCCGCCACATTCTGCACTAGCTGCAGCCTCCAAACCAGAAACAAGGGAAGCCCCACGTAGAGCGCTTTGCAGTAGTCTAGCCTCAAGGTGATGAAGGTATGGATGAGAGTGGCCAGATTGGGCCAAGAGAGGTAAGGTCGAAGCCTCCGTACCAGATACAGCTGGCAAAAGGTGGCTTTAGCCACCACCTCCACCTGCCGATCCAGACGGAGGCCCGAATCAAAAACCACTAGGGATGGGCGAATGGGGTTCAGATGTTCGGAGTTCGGACCGGACTTGGTCTGTTTGGACATCCGAACCGAACATCCAAACCGAACTCTCGAATGAGCGAACAGATTGGTCGTGTTCAAATGAGTTCGGATGAGTTCAGGGGCAGGAAAAGTGTCTTTCCAGGGCCGAAAACTAGGTTTCGGTTTCGATTTAGTTTTGATTTCATTTCAGTTTCGGTTTTGTTATTTTTGAATGTTTGACCAAGTTCGGCCAAACCGAACTCGGCTGAACCGAACCATTTAACTCGAACTCGGGTTTCAAATCGAATGACCGAACATTTGAGCATCCGAACCGCGTTCTTTTTGCCCATCCCTAAAAACCACACCCAGACTCTGAACCTGAAGAGCAACAGGTGGGTGAACACCCCCTATCAGGGGGGGCAGCACCTCCCCCTCCCTTCCCACCACCATCACCTCCATCATATCGGGATTCAGCTTCAGTCTGCTCTGCTGCATCTGATCTGCCACAGCCTCCAAACATTGGGAAAGTAAAGAGACAGCAGGACCTGGGTCAGTTGAAAATGAGAGGTATGGCTGAGTATCATCAGCATATTGGTGACATCGCACCCCAAACCCTCTCACGTTCTCCCCCAGGGGCTGCATATACACATTAAGCAACAGTGGAGACAGAATGGAACCCTGCGGAACACCACAGGTCAAGGCCCGGGGGCTAGATGTTTCAGCCCCCAGCACCACCTGCTGGCTTCTACCCGAGAGGAATGAGCGTAACCATCAAGGTCAATCCCGTCCAGACCCCCTAAGTCTTGCAGCCGTCTCTACATCAGCCCATGGTCCATGGTATCAAAAGTGACACAGAGATCTAGTAGGATCAAAAAGGTCAAAAATCCTGTGTCCATCTCCCGGTGGAGATCATCCACCAAGGCCACCAACGCCATCTCAGTACCATAACCGGGACGGAACCTAGATTGAAAAGTGTCAAAGGAACCGATGCTGTCCAAATGCGCCTGGAGCTGCAGTGCCACTGCCCATTCCCTAAAAAGGGAAGATTAGAGATGGGGCGGTATCTGGTGAGTGCGTCCACATCCAAAGATGGCTTCTTAATCGGGGTGCACCACAGTCTCATTGAGACAGGAGACAACCTCCCCTGCCGAAGGGACCCATTCACTAACCTCGCCTGCACCGTCCCCAAAGTCTCCCTGGAGACTTTCACCAACCAGGATGGACATGGATCTACTTCACAACTTGTGGCTTTAACAGACCCCAGGACATTCACTGCATCGGCAGGCGTCACTTCCTGAAACTCATCCCAGAAAGATCGACCAGACGGGGCCTCCATAACCTTGTGCTCCTCGCTTACTGCTGTCAATCCAGTTTCAAAGTTACTCTGGATCTGAGCGATCTTGTCTGCGATGTGGGTGACAAACTCCTCACAGCGGCCCTTGGACAAGTCCCCGTCTAAGCGGAGGGAGGACAGACTGACCAGCCCTGCACTACCCATAACAGCTCCGCTGGACGTGACTTCACAGATGCTATGAGGGCAGCAAAGAACTCCTTCTTTGCCATCCTCATAGCCTCAACGTAGGACCGCAAGTAGGTCCGATGGAAAAGTCGATCAGATTCAGAGCAAGTCTGATGCCAGCGTCGCTCTAGTCTCCTACCTACCTGTTTCATACACCGCAGCCCCTCAGTAAACCAATGGGCCCTGCAGTGATGAGAGGGATGCAGTAGACGTCTCAGAGCCACCCTGTCAATGGCTTCCCCCAGCAAGATGTTCCAATGCTGTACCAGCTCATCAACCGAGTGACCATCAGGGTCCAGGATTATTTCCCTCAGAGCCTCCTGGAACCGTTGAGGTTCCATCAGCCTCCAAGGGCGGACCATCCTAACTGGTCCATTCCCCTTCTGGAGAGGGTGCACTGAGAGGCTGGCCTGTAGGAGATAATGGTCTGTCCATGACAAGGGCATGACCCTCACACACCCCACTAATGGATCACCCGCCTCAAGGCCAGAGCAGAAGACCAGGTCAAGGGTATGCCCCCTCACATGGGTCAGGCAGTTGACCACCTGGGACAAGTCCATGGTTGCCATGGCGGCCATGAACTCACACTCCGCTCCTACAAGGCCGGCATCGGCATGAGCATTGAAGGTCCCCAGGACCAAAGTCCTGGAAGAGCTCAGCGCCAGCTCCGAGGCCAGCTCTGCTAGAGTGGCAAGGGATGCCGCTGGGCAGGAAAGGGCCTGGTATACCACCCATACCCCAAGCTTGCCCCTGGCCAAATCAAACACCACATGGAGGGTCTAAACCCCTGCAATCTCCTGGACTGGATATCTCCTAACTGGTGAGTCCTCACTAAAAATAATAGCTACACCTCCCCCCCAGCCCTCCATGCAAGGCTGATGCTGCACAGCATGCCTGGCGGGAATGAGGTCCACTAAAGATGGCCCTGCCCCCTCGTCCAGCCAGGTCTCTGTAATGCATGCAAGGTCTGCCGACCCATCCAAGATCATGTCCCGGATAACTGGGGCCTTATTCATGATGGACTGTGCATTCAACAGCATCAGCCTTTACGGGCAGACCCTGGTCCCTGACCCTCCCTCACCATCGGTGGGGGGGGCACTCTCTCAACCTCTATCAGAGACCTCGGTCCACTGAGGGTCTGAGTCACCCATTCCCCTGGACCATACCGTCCACGCCCCATAACCACCCCGTGGCCATTTCTCCCCTCCCGTCCACTCCAGCCTGACCCCTCGGTTGTTCACCCTGCCTTCAGAGTCTCCCCCCCCCATTATCCAAAGTGGCCAAGTGTATCTTGTCCTTCCCACCAACCAGTGTACCCAGCAAGCGGGTGTTCTCCATGGCGGGGGACATTTGTTCCCCGCATCACCTGAGACTGGGGACCAAGATGTTGGAGCAGTTGCCCTTTCTGAAGGTGAACCTGCTGCTGCTGGAATTCCCCAAGCTGTCCCTGATGTACAAGGATTGATGGTGCAGTGGCACACACCATCCCATGCTAGGGGCAGTCTTGGGACGGGGCTCCTCCTCCTCAATCTGGGCTACTGCTGCGGTGCTGTGTCTCCCTCCCAATGCCTGTCTGCCCACCCTGGTTACAAAGCTCGAACCGTGCCTCAATAATCAACCTGCCAGTGCCTTGTGCTCCTGCGAAGCTGTCTGCTCAGATGTCCTAGATCCAAACCTGTCTCAGTGTGCCTGCCTGCCTTCCGCTCCTGCCAAGCTGCTCGCCCAGGTGGCCTAGTTCCAAGCATGTCTCAGTGTGCATGCCAGTTCTGTCCGTTCCTGCCAAGCTGCCCGCCCAGGTGGCCTAGATCCAAGTCTGCCTCAGTGTGCCTGCCAGTGCCTTCCGCTCATGCCAAGCTGCCCGCCCAGGTGGCCTAGATCCAAGTCTGCCTCAGTGTGCCTACCAGTGCCTTCCGCTCATGCCACGCTGTCCACCCACCCACCCGCCTGCCCGCCCGCCCAGGCGGCCCTAGATCAAAGCCTGCCTCAGTCTGCCTTCCTTCCGCCCATGCCACACTGTCCGCGCAGATCAAAGCCTGACTCTCTGCCTGCCAGTGCCATTCGCTCATGCCACGCTGTCTGTCCGCCTGCCCACCCGCCCAGGCAGCCCTAGATCAAAGCCAGCCTCAGTCTGCCTGCCACTAAGTGCCACGCTGCTTATGCCACGCTGCCTGTCTGCCTGCCCTTGAAAACCCTGGGTGATGTGCCCCGCTGGCCCGGTAATCCCGCTGCTGCTGTCTGCTGGTCCATGGGTGCTCTGCCCTGGCCAATCCAAATATGCCCAGGTAATTGTGCTACTGCCATCTGTTGCTGTTTGGGAGAACTTCCCTGGCAAATCCTGCCATCCTGGCTCCATGGGTGCTGCATACAGTCAAATCCTGCTGCTGCTGTCTCTGCTGTTCCACGGGTTCTGTGCCTGATCAATCTAAAGTCTGCTGCTGCTGCCAATGCCACCTCTGCTGTCTGAGCCATGGGTTCTGTACTCAGGCAACCCAATATCTGCTGCTGCTCCCATTTCTGCCTCTGCTATCTGAGCCATGGGTTCTGTACCCGGGCAACCCAATCTCTTCTGCTGCTCCCAATGCCGCCTCTGCTGTCTGAGCCATGGGTTCTGTGGCCCGATCAATCCAAAGTCTACTACTGCTCCCATTGCTGCCTCTGCTGTCTGAGCCATACGGCTTCTGTGTCTGGTCAACCCAATCTCTGCTGCTGCTCCCAATAGCACCTCTGCTGTCTGAGCCATTGGTTTTGTGCCCGATCAATCCAAAGTCTGCTGCTGCTCCCATTGCTGCCTCTGTTGTCTGAGCCATGGGTTCTGTGCCCGGGAAAACCAGTATCCATTTCTGCTGCCTCTACTGTATCATGGGTACCGTGCTCCAGCAATCCAATGTCTTCTACTGGGTAGGTGGCTGGCTACGTGCTTTGAATCACCACCGGACAAGGCTTGACCAATTGGCAGAATAGTTTGTTCAGCTCCAGAGGGTAGGAGGCAAGTCTGCAATGCCTGGCATAGTAGGAGTGCCAACCACCACACCAAGCCCTGACTGGGCCTCTGCTGCTCCTCCACTGGTGATGACTGGTACTGATACCTGCCTCCCTTTCAGAATGACAGTCCCCTATCTCCTAGGACCAACAAATATGTGTGTTGACTGCTGATGCTGTTCACAAGGAACCCTTCTCCACTTTGACTTTCAAACTTCTCCTTTGAATATGATTATTTCCTATTACCACCAAGATCTGCACCTTGGATCGGCTCCATCCGGGACTGCACCCTAGGCTTTAAGGCTCCCTTCAGTGTCAGGCCCTCCTCCTTCTTCAGCCTGGCCTCACTGTCCCTCAGCGAGCTGTGTTGCCTCCATGTCCTTCCCTGGCTCACAGCAGTGCATCACCCGATGCAGGTCAGAAGGCAGGAGGGGGCAAAAAATCTTTGATCTGGGAGCATTTTAAGTTGGTGTGGGTGGACGATCCCTGGGAGGTGTGGTGCAGTTTGTGAGAGAAGGTGGTGAAACGTAGGCAGGTGCTCACCAACCTCGGCACTACTGCCATGGCGAGGCACCTCAAATCATGCCACAGAGCTGTGCTGCTAAGCAGACAGGAAGGGGAAGTGGATGCCAGTGGGTTCCCGACCCCAGCGATCAGTTGCATGCCTTCATCAGCAGGCAAGCGTTCTGCTCCAAAAGTTCAGCTGCTGGCGTTGTTCACATGGAACCTTGGGTCGGTTCCACCAAGGACTGCACCCTAGGATTCAAGGCTCCCTGAAGTGGCAGACCCTCCTCCTTCTTCAGTCGGGCCTCTGCCACTCCCCCATCCATGCCAGCCAGACTGGGGTGATCCACAGGAAGGGCCAACTTGGTCTCTTAGGACCAGAACTGACCCATGTCCAACAACTGATGTTCACATAGAACTGTCCTCCACTTAATCCTTCAAAGTGCTCAATTGAGTATGATTGATTATTTCCTACTACCAGTACCACCAATATCACTGCTGCTCTGGCATGGCGTCTGCCACTCCCCCACCCATGCCAGCCAAGCTACTGGTGGTCGGCGGCTCCACTTGGGACTGCACCCTAGGCTTCAAGGCTCCCCGTAGCAGTGGCCTTCCTCTGGCAGAATAGCTTGTTCAGATCCGGTGACTAGGATGGAAGCCTGCAACGCCTGGCCATGCAGGGGTGCCAGCCACTGAGTCCTGGCCAGGCCTCTGCCGCTGCTCCACCCATTCCAGACAGTCTTGGCCGATCCACAGGAAGGGCCCGGCTTGTGTCTCTTAGGACTGGGACTGACCCATGTCCAACAACTACTGTTCACATAGAACCGTCCTCCACTTCATCCTTCAAAGTGCTCGATTGAGTATGATTGATTATTTCCTACTACCAATACCACCAATATCACTGCTGGTCTAGCATGGCCTCTGTTGCTCCCCCACCCCTGACAGCCAAGCCAGTCTGAAATGCTGGCAAAGAGACTGATTTCCCACTGGAGCATTCAGGGACAAATTCCATTTAAATAGAAAAGGGGTACAAAAATAGTCAAAAATTCACTCCAACCTTCTCCAGAAGGATACATATGTACATATAGGGCAGGGACTGGGAGGGCTGTCCTTCCACTGCAGCCAGACGCTGCCACTCTAGCCCTGGAACCCACCCTCATGGTTCAACTGCCAATGCTGCCTATGCTGTAGTGTACTGTCTATGCCATGGGCTCTGTACCCCGGCAATCCAATGTCTGATTCTGCTGCCTCTGCTGTGCCATGGGTTCTGTGCCCTGGCAAACCAATGTCTGCTGCTGGTGCTGGTAGTGCACATCAGTCATGTGCACCTCAATCTTGTACACGGCCATAGCTTGGATGAGGCGTCAGGAGGGGGCTGGTTGAACATTACAATAGGGCAGAATGGGCGATCCTGGATCACACACTCTTTGTGCAGCCCTGAGACTGTTCATGGCCATGACTCCCTCATCTCCGTCAGCGCCGCTCCAGATTTGGGGATCTGAACCCGACTCCCTTTCAATTGCCTGAAGGCAACCGCGATGCTCTCCTGGCACTCAGTGGGCACTGGCAGTGGGTTCCCCAGGGCTCACACCGGGCGGGGACATTGGCCATTGCAAAGGCCATACTAGCGTGCTTCCCCCTCCACCATGGTCCATGGCAGAGAGAGTGCATGGTGGCTCTGTGTCAGGGGATGGGGAGGTAAAGGGGCAATGTGGACCCAAGCCCCTGAGAAGGAGACAGGGTGCAGACACCACACCACACTTGCTTCCTACTCTGGACTCGCTCTATCTTCAGTCCGACACAAAGCACAACACACAGCCTCTTGCATTCACCCACATGCTCCTTGCACTGGCCCAGACCCACACATGCCTCAGTCAGCAGGCATTTTCAGAAGTCTCCCTCTACCAGCAGTTTGTGTTTCTCACAATCCATTTTGCCATCCTCCTCATCCTAATTCATCCATTTATTTCCACAAATTTCCTTCATCACTTCATTTATTTAGACGGGGAGCTGTCACATAGAACCCTTCTCCACTTTGGCCTTCAAAGTTCTCCAGGTAGCCACAATCATTCAGGCGAGGTTACCAGGTACTGCACCTGTTGAATGTCACCCTATTGACTGGAACCAGAAGGAACTTGGAAGATAAAAAACAACATCCATCCACTGCAGGATGAACTCAGCCAGCTCTTCCTCCAGGTTACATGATGTGTCTTCTGTTATTCATGAGGGCCTTGAAAACTTCAAGTTGTCTGCCACTGCTCCACCGATTCCCTCCAGCCTGCAACACCCAGCTGAGCAGGGGTGAAAGCCACTGAGTCCTGGCCGGTCCATTGCCACTCCCCCACCTATGCCAGCCAAGCCTGCCTGCAATGCTGGCAAAGTTCTCGTTCAAACAGATGACAATGATTATTTCCTACTACCACCAATATCACTGCTGCTCTGGCCAGGCCTCTGCTGCTGCCCCACCCATGCCATTTGAATAGAAAAGGGGAGGGGGGTACAAAAATAGTCAAGAACACACTCCGACCTTCACGAGGCAAGATTTGACAGGTGGTTTGCTACGCACCCTCATGGGGTCGCCCACGTCTATATCCTGCACCTGGATGCAGTACATGCTCATCTCTATCTTCTTGGTGGGGCTGCTGTCCGTGGGGTCATCCAAAAAGTTCAAGTCAATGGGTTGAATGGAATATATGGGAGGGAGGGGCAGAAGATGGTGACAGGCAACACAGCTCTCGGAGGGACGTGTGGCCGACCCTGTCCAACGTGGTCACGGGTCCCTTGTCCTGGCCACCAACCAGTGTCCCCAGTGAATGGGTGTTCTCTAGGGCAGGAGAAGTTTGCCTTCCACACCTTCTGAGACCGGGGGCCAAGTTGGTGGAGCAGTTGCCTTTCATCAAGGTGTCTGGCTGCTGCTGCTGCTGTCGCTGCTGCCATGGGTTCTGCTACTGGGCAATCCAATGTCTGCTGCTTCTCCACTGATGCCTGGCAGCCTACAATGCCCAGATAAGTAGAGGTGCCAGACCAGCCACAGAGCCCCAAGCCTTCCTGGCCTTTGCTCCTGGTGTTGCTGCTGGGTCTGTGACGGCCAGCCATGCCCCTGCAGGCACCCCTGGGGGCCAAACGCCGAGCCTGCTTGCCCAGGCAAGCCGGGGTGCCAAGTCCAAAGTCTTCCCGGTGTCTTCTGCTGCTGCTGGGTCTGTGATGACCTGCCATGCCCCCATGGGCACCCCCGGGGGCCAAGCGCCGACCCTGCATACCCGGGCAAGCCAGGGTGCCAAGCACCAAGTCTTCCCGGTGTCTTCTGATGTTTCTGCTGGGTCTCTGACAGCCTGACATGCCCCCACAGGCACCCCTGGGGGTCCCTGGAGTGACCCAGGCCTTGCAGGGGGGCCGAACTTCGCTGAACGTCCAGTGAGACTGAACTTTTTCGAACCGAACCACCGAACCCGAACTTGAATTTTCTACCGAACTACCGAACCGCATTCTGTTTGTACATCCCTACTGTGATTGTAAGAGCTACAATGGATGACCTGGTTATGATGTGTGAGTGTTCTCATGGGAGAAAAGTGGAACAGCACATTCATGTGTGCTAATTCTCATGATAACAGAGCCACACTTGCCCTCATGGAAGTCACCCACACACCCACACACACCCACACGGGTAATGTGAGAAACCAGCCAAATATATTTGCAGGTTTGCCCAAATCCCTATCTACTACTATTCAATACCTGAGTTGGCTTTCATCTGAAAAGAATTAATATATAGAACTGAAGTAGCCAAAATCTACTATTCAAGACCAAAAATGAATATAGAAATGAATGTTGTTTTCATCTTTTTGGAAATCAAGATTAAAATATGCTAAATTTGTCAAGTCTGGTATTTGCATTATGCATTTATTTATTTTCAGCACTACTAGGGAATTCAGAAAGCATAAATATGCTAAGGGAAATAGCTCAGGGGGAATGCTCAGGTGCCCTACCACCCATCCTGAGATACCTGTTTAATCCTCAAAAACTCTGTCCTCACTCTTGTGCCACCATGTTGCCACTCATAAGTCCCCTGCCTATGGTAAATGAAAGGGCGGGGAAAAGCTCTATACCACTACTAGATTGGGGATGAAGATAAAAACCACCAAAACTCCAATTTTCCATCTAGCACAGCACCCTGTCTCCAACAGTGGGCCATGTTGGATGTTTGAAGGGAAGAGTACAAAACAGGGGCAATGATGGAGTGATTTACCCCCTCTCATTCTCTCCCAGTAAGAGGGTTTAAGGACATGCTGTGTATGAGACTGCATGAGGGAAACCCCACCCACTGATATTGACGCTACCAGTACCAGAGATGGAGGAAAACCCCTGACCCCTCCTGTTCCCACTGTTGGAGATGGAATTTTTTGTATTGTTGTATCTCTACATTTGAGATGAAATTTCCCTCCAAAGAAATAATGAATGGAATATCTCCTGGTCTCCTTTCTGTCTGCCTCTTTTGCTGTGCCAATGTTTCTGTCATGTATTATGGCATATTATGGCAATATCAGCTCATATCCTAGATTGTTTAGGTGAAGAGGCTCTGCCCATATGTCTCAGACTCCGATCTTGCCACTATCATCCATGCATTCATCATCTTGAGGCTAGACTATTGCAATGCACCCTATATCGGGCTGCCCTTGGTGATTGCTCAGAAGCTACAGTTAGGGTAGAGTGCAGCAGCTCACCTCCTAACTGGGACGGGCCACAGGGAGCACATAACACCTGTGCTCTGAGCACTGCAATGGCTGCCTACTGTCGTCCGAGCTCAATTTAAGGTCCTATTTTTGACCCATAAAGTCCTTCACAGCCTGGACCCTGCTAATTTGAGTGATTGTTTCACCCCCTGGGCCCCTGAGTGGTCCTTGTGGTCATCTAGGGGCACCTTTCTGAACATACCACATTATTGGTGGGTTCAGACGGAGAGAAGGGCATTCTCAGTGGCTGCATACTCACTGTGGAATTCCCTCCCAGTGGAGGTTTGCCTCAGCTCTAACCTCACCTTCCAGCGGAACTGTAAGATCTGGCTCTTCCACCATGCGTTTGGCAGGGGAGGGGGGTTATGTTAGATGGGTTGGGGTGGTGGGAATATTTCTTCTTTTTTCTGCATTAGTTGGGGTTTTATAAATTTTATAAAATTGTAATTGTTTTTCTGTTTGTTTTTTTTAAAAAAATTGTAAGCCTCTCCGAGTCGTCTAGGTGAGAGGGATTTGGTAAATAAATAAATAAATAAATAATACCATAGGTTGTTCAGAGCTGCAGTAGTTAGCTCATTTGCTACCTGCGGCTAATACACACATTTTGGGAACCCCCAGCAGCCACCTGATGAGGTACTTGTCCCCCTCCCATCAGGTACTCGGTACCTGAAAATGCTGGTATTACTGGGGCATCCTGGGATGGCCCATCATGCTGATCCCAGCATCCATGGCTCCCTAGGCTGGCTCACCTCACCACCAGGCTGCTGATCATCCGGTCCTGGTTACTGCTAGCTGCTTTCTGATCCCTGCTCCTCCCCATCCTGTGTGCTGCTCAGATGAGTGGGGACTTCCCTGGTTGACTTTTTCTGAGAGGAGGAGGGTGAGGAGGAATCTTCCCACCTGTGTGCACCCCCCTAATGGGTCCTGAATTCCCATGGGGAAACATAACAGGGATACACATGGGTCCTGCACTTACCCTCATTTTGGATCCCCCTGGGAATGGGTGCCCCATCTGGGGGCTGCATGAGGTGGAAAGAGGCCTCCTCACTCCACCCCCACTCAGAGAAAGTGGATCTCAGAAAAGCTGAGCAGGGAAGTCCCCAAGTCAGCTGAGTGGTGCAAGGACTGGGGAGGATCAGGGAGCAGCAGGCAGCAACTAGTGACCCAACCAGAGGAGCAGTAGCCTCATGCTGAGGTGAGTAAACCTGAGGAGTTGGGTCATGTTCAGGTACCGGTTGGTGCCTGAATGCAATTGGGGCAAGTCAGGCAGCCTAGATTTGACAGGGTGCTTGACTTGCAAAGTACATGGTTGTAATTCCCACAGGGCAGAGACCTGTCTCTAATCGTGGCTGCTCAGTGCCAGGCACATTTCTAGTTCTGTATAAACAAATAAATGAATAAATAATACTAGGGCTGTACTGAATAGTATTTCCGGGTACTCAGACAAATTTCTGAAGTTCTGAGTAATAGGTCCGGGTACTCGACAGCACTTCGGTGCTCTTTCGGAAGGAAAACTTGGAACTTTGGAATGCAGTCCCTTGAAACTTTGGAACTCTTCAGTGCCAACTCGGTGCCTCAGAAGGAGTTGCCATGTGCAGCAGCTGCAGCCGTTGAATTTCCTAGCCAATCAGGGTGCACAATAACACATCCAACTCCTTCCTACCTCCTCCCCCCCTTAATTGCCTATCCAATAAGGGTGCACAACAACAAATGCAGCCCTTCCTCCATCCTCCCATACAGTACATCTCACTCCCTGAGTTTTGGATCGACCCCTGCAGTTGGCCGGGGTGGGGGCTCCTTGAGGTCCCCTGGGTTTCCTGGCTGGCGATGATGAAGAGGGTGTTCATGGTGGCTGCACCACGGCTGTGGAACTCCCTCCCAGTGGAGGTCCACCAGGCCTCAGACCTCTCCTCTTTCTGATGACATTGTAATACCTGGCTATTCCACTGGGCCTTTGGTAAGGGAGACGGGTGAGGGTATATGGGGGGGCGGGGGGATTCTTTTGTTTTTAACTTTACTATTAGTTGTTTTAAATGTTTTTATGCTGTTGTATTTTTAAATGTTGTAAGCTGCCCCAAACTGCGAAGGCAGGAGGGGGTGGCACAAAAATTTAAGTAAATAAATATAAATATATAAGAGGCTGTTTGTGGTGTGGGAAGGAGTCTGGAGGGAGAAGAAAGAAGATTATATAAAAATAATATATATATACACACACACTTGGGGATGGAATACATATAGTGGGAAATGGGAGGGAATAGGATGGGTGTATAGTTAGAGAGATACTTAGGCTATAGTTATAAATTAGATAGGAATTTAGGATATATTATATTAAGATTTGATATATATATATCAAATCCCTCCAGACTCCTTCCCACACCACAAACAGCCTCTGTATATATAGTTTATATATATATATAGTTTAGGATATCATATTATATGATATCCTCCCTTTGAAAGGCAGGGTGCTTGAAAGCCTAAAGGAAGCTATGGTAAGACCCCTGCTCAGGAAACCATCTCTTGATGCTGATGCTCCTGCCAGTTATCGGCCGGTCTCTAACATTCCCTTTTTAGGGAAGGTTATTGAACGGGCTGTGGCACGGCATCTCCAGGAATATCTGGATCACACCAGTTTCCTTGATCCCTCTCAGTCTGGGTTTCGGCCTGGGTATGGTACGGAGATGGCCTTGGCGGCCTTGGTTGATGATCTCCGTTTGACATTGGACCAGGGTCGTCAGACCTTACTGGTCCTGCTAGACCTTTTGGCTGCATTCAACACAGTTGATCATGAAGTATTGATGACTCGCCTGTGCGACCGTGCCAGAATTGGCGGAATGGTCTTGGACTGGTTTTGTTCATTCCTGGCCGGGAGAACTCACCGGGTGGTCTTGGGGGAATGTACGGCTTCCCCCCAGGACCTCATGTGTGGAGTCCCGCAGGGTGCTATTCTGTCCCCCCTCTTGTTTAACTTCTATATGCAGCTTCTATATGCTATATGTTAGGGGAGATCAAGAGAAAGTTTCAGGGCATGCAGTGTCATCAGTATGCTGATGACACTCAGCTCTACGTCTCCTTTTCCATCGACCCAGGCCAGGCTTGAATGAGGTCGAGCCATCGGCATTTGAATCCTGACAAGATGGAGGTGATGTTGGTGGACGAGGGCTTGGGGGACCTGGGGGTGGTTGAATCTCCTTTTTTGGGGGGGCAGGTTTCACCCTCCCATGGTCTCTCATGTGTGGAGTCTGGGTGTGCTCCTCGCTTCACGGCTCAGCTTGGAATCTCAGGTTGTGGCTGTGGTGGGGAGTACATTTCGGCAGTTACATCTTGTCTGGCAGCTCGGCCGTATCTCTCAGACTCCGACCTCACCCCTGTCATCCATGCCTTCATCACCTCGAGGCTAGATTACTGCAATGTGCTCTTCGTGGGGCTGCCCAAGCAGCTGGTCTGGAGACTGCAGCTGGTGCAGAATGCCACGGCCTATCTCCTTATGGGGGTGGGTCACAGGGAGCACATGACACCAGTGCTCCGGGCTCTGCACTGGCTGCCTATAAAGCACCGGGCCAGGTTCAAGGTGCTGGTTTTAACCTTTAAAGCTCTTCACGGCCTGGGTCCTGCTTATCTGCAGGACCACTTCACTCCCCATGTGCCTGTGTGACCCTTGAAATCGTCCGTGGGAGCCTTTTTGGAAGTTCCCCGGTTGGCTGATCTTGTTCTGACTGGGTTCTCTGTGCACCATCAGCCTCAGCTGAAGGAACAGGGGGGGAGGGGCGGTGTAGCCATTGTTATCAAGGATCCATTGTCTTTTAGGAGATATCCGGTGCAGGCTCCACCAGGTGTTGAGTGTCTCCATCTTGTGTTGGATTTGGACAGGGGCAGATTAGGGGTGCTGCTGGTGTAGAGTGCACCCAACTGCACAGGCAGCATCCCTACATGCTCTTGCTGATCTGGTGTCAGATGTGATCCTCCGGACCCCTAGACTAGTGGTCCTGGGGGGACTTTAATATCCACACTGAAACCGATCTTGGAGGAGCGAGACATGAGTTCATGGCCTCCATGACAACTATGGGCCTGTCCCAAATCATCTGTGGCCCCACACATGAGGAGGGACATACACTGGATTTGGTTTTCTGCACTGGCCTTAAGGTGGGGGGTCAGTTAGTAGAAGTTAAAGGGGTAGAGCCTTTGTTGTGGTTTGACCATTACCTCCTTAAGACGTGTATGATCGGTCCGCCCCCAGAGACTTATGGAACCAGATTGGTTCCAGAATTCTCTGGGGGAGTTTTCCTTGGACCTTGACACCCGCTCTGTCAATGATCTCATAGCCTTCTGGAATATCTTGTTGGCCGAGACCATTGACAGGGTGGCTCCCAGGCGTCTGCAGCCCTCCTGAGTCTCCCGCAGGTCTCCTTGGTTTACTGAGGGCCTGCGGTGTTTGAAGCGGGAAAGCAGGCGGTTAGAGCGATGGTGGCGCTGGACTTGCAACCAGTATGATCGATCGCAGCATAAGAGCAGTTTAAAGGCCTATGCTGTGGCGGTTCAGGCAGCAAAGAAGCAGTTCTTTGCTGCCCCTATTGCATCTGCAAAGTCACGTCCAGTGGAGCTTTTCTGGGTGGTGAAGGGCTTGGTCAGTCCTGCCTGCCTCCACCTGGACCTGGAGCAATCCAGTGACCACTGTGATCAGTATATTGAGTACTTTGTAGATAAGATCACTCACATCCGCCACGATTTTGGTACCATAGTTATTGCAGAGGATCATCTTGGGGCTAAGGATGCCCCGTCCTGTCCTGTTTTGTGGGATCGGTTTCAGATGGTGTCACCTGCCGATGTGGAGTCCTTGTTGGGATCTGTTTGTGCCACTACTTGTGAGCAAGATCCATGCCCGTCCTGGTTGGTGAAAGCTAGTCAGGAGACGCTACGGCCGTTGCTGGCTGGGGTGGTTAGTCCCTCCCTTCGGGAGGGCAGGGTGCCTGATTGCCTAAAGGAAGCTGTGGTTAGACCCCTGCTCAAGAAACCATCTCTTGAAGCTGACGCTCCTGCCAGTTATCGGCCGGTCTCTAACCTTCCCTTTTTGGGGAAGCTTATTGAATGGGCTGTGGCACGGCAGCTCCAGGAACATCTGAACCGCACTGGTTTCCTTGATCCCTCCCAGTCTGGGTTTCAGCCTGGGTATAGTACGGAGACGGCATTAGTGTCCTTGGTTGACGATCTCCATCTGGTGTTGGACCAGGGTCATCAGACCTTACTGGTCCTGCTAGACCTTTCGACTGCATTTGACACAGTCGATCACGAGGTGTTGGTGACTCGCCTGTGGGACCGTGCCAGAATTGGCAGAATGGTCTTGGACTGGTTTCGTTTGTTCCTGGCCGGGAGAACTCATCCGGTGGTCTTGGGGGAGTGTGCGTCTTCCCCACGGGACCTCACGTGTGGAGTCCCTCAGGGTGCCATTCTGTCCCCCCTCTTGTTTAACATCTATATGCAGTCATTAGGGGAGATCGTGAGGGGGTTTCAGGGCATGCAGTGTCATCTGTATGCTGATGACACTCAGCTCTACCTCTCCTTTTCCATC
>QEPC01002219.1:188290-216424 GCA_003113815.1 Sphenodon punctatus | reverse complement strand
GGAGGTGATGTTGGTGGGTGAGGGCTTGGGGGACCTGGGGGTGGTTGGATCTCCTCTTGTTGGGGGGGTTCGCCCTCCCATGGTCTCTCAAGTATGGAGTCTTGGTGTTCTCCTCGATTCACTGCTCAGCCTGGAATCTCAGGTTGCGGCTGTGGCAGGGAGTGCATTTCGGCAGTTACATCTTGTCCGGCGGCTTCGGCCGTATCTCTCAGACTCCGACCTCGCCACTGTCATCCATGCCTTCATCACCTCGAGGCTGGATTACTGCAACGCGCTCTACGTGGGGCTGCCCAAGAAGCTGGTTCGGAGGCTGCAGCTGGTGCAGAATGCTGCAGCCTGTCTCCTTATGGGGGCGTGTTGCAGGGAGCACATGACAACAGTGCTCCGGGCTCTGCACTGGCTGCCTATAAAGTACCAAACCCGGTTCAAGGTGCTGGTTTTAACCTTTATAGCCCTTCACGGCCTGAGCCCTTTTTATCTGCGGGATCGCCTCACTCCCCATGTGCCCGTGTGACCTTTGAGATCATCCATGGGAGCCTTTTTGGACGTTCCCCGGGCGAGGCTGGTGGCCACCGATATTAGATCTTTTTCGGTGGCTGCCCCTGTGCTGTGGAATTCGCTCCCGGAGGAGGCTCAGTTGGCTCCCACTCTCCTGCTGTTTCGGTGTGTATGTAAGACCTGGCTGCTCCATCAGGATTTTGGCCTGGGGTGGGGTGGGGGATGGGATTTTCCCCCACATATTATAATTTCAAATAGTTTTTTTAAAAATTATGTTTTTATTGAATGTTGTTCGCTGCCCCGGACTGCCCTGAGGGCAGGAGGGGCGGGATATAAATTTAAAATAATTTTTTTAAAAAAATAAGTCACGAACCGTGTCTATTCAATTACTTTTTAAAACGCCAGGTACATTTCTGGCACTATATAAATGCTTGATAATAATAATAATAAAAATTTGGATCAGGGTTGGTCATCTCTCCTGATCCTATGAGATCTGTCAGTGACCTTTGATATTGTTGACCACGAGATGTTGGTGGCCCGCTTGTGGGACCGAGATGGGGTAGGTGGGACTGCTCTTGAATAGTTCTGCTCTTTCCTGGCTGGAAGAACTCAGTGGGTGGTGCTGGGGGACTGTTTTTCCTCCCCCCTTGACCTCACGTGTGGAGTCCCACAGGATTCTATACTGCCCCCTTTCCTGTTCAATGTGTTTATAAAGCCACTGGGTGAGGTCATGAGGGGGTTTGGTGTTCAGTGTCATCAATATGTTGATGACACACAGCTGTATCTCTCATTTTCATCAGACCCTGGTCCGGCAGTCTCGGTGCTTACTTTGTGTTTGTTGGCTGTGGGGAATTGGATGAGGGCTAGTCATCTGAGGCTGAATCCTTATAAGATGGAGGTGATGCTGGTGGGCAGGGGTGTAGGAGTGGAGGCCCCCATCATTGATGGAGTCCATCCTCCCTCATCTCTCAGGTCCATATTCTGGGTGTGCTCCTTGATCCTCAGCTCTGCCTCGATGTCCAGGTGGATGATGTTGCAAGGGGTGGGTTTCATCAATTTCACAACCTCTCTTGGAGGTACCACCTGTTAATCTTGTCTAGGGGTGGGATATCAGGGCAATTACTGGTTACTGGATTTACCGCTTACCGGATTAAAAAAACCCGGATTGCCTGATTTGTACCAGTTTACCGGTACCAGATTTGTTCCATTGATTTCAATGGGGAACTGTCCCCATTGAAATCAATGGGAAAAAAACAAAAAATCTCCTCCCCAGACTGTGCAGGTGGAAGGGGGGGCACCCCCCACCCACCCTGCCCAGCCTGGATTAAAAAAAAAAAATTAACCCTAAGCCCGCACCAGCAGGTACTAGGGTGATCCCTGGGGTGGGGGGTGGTTTAGCAAACCCCCCACCCCAGGGGTCAGCCTACCTCCCCACCCAGGGATCACCTACCTTGCACTCCGGGCGGTGGCAGCGGTCCAACTCTGGCGGCTTCAGCGCTGGCTGTGGCTGCCGACTTCAGCACTACTAGGCCTTCCGGGGAAACCTGGAAGTTCCCTGGAAGGCCTAGTAGCACTGAAGCCAGCAGCCACAGCCAGCGCTGAAGTCGCCGGAGTCAGACCGGCGCCGCCCAGAGTGCAAGGTAGGCGATCCCTGGTTGGGGAGGTAGGGTGATCCCTGGGGTGGGGTGTGTGTTAAACCACCCCCACCCCAGGGATCACCCAAGTACAACCATACCTACCTGCTGGTGTAGGCTCTGGGTTGCCAGCAGCGGTCTGGAGCCCGCACTAGTAGGGACTTCGGGGGAATTTATTTTTTTTTAAAGCCAGGCGGGACAGGGTGGGTGGGGAGTGTCCCCCCTTCCACCCACGCAGTCTGGACTGGGGATCGAATGTGTGTGGGGGGTTGTGTTGTTTTTTACATTGCGGCCATTCATTTAAATGGCCGCAATGTAAAAAATCCGGTACGGGGAATCCGGTAAATTACCCCGGATTACCAGGTTTAATCCAATACTGCTGGTACACCCAATACCAGCAGTATCAGATACCAGATGAACCGGAATTCCCATCCCCTAATCTTGTCCATACAACAAGGGTCCGTAGAGAGTCTTTCTCAGTTTCTGTCCTAGTATTATAGGACCTTCCTCCGGAGGTCCATAAGAGCCTGAGCATGCTCTGGAAGTGGTGTAAAACTTTTATTTTTAGCAAAACATTTGGCAGGCAGGATTAGGGTGGGTGGGCTTACGGGGTGATGGTGGGTTTTGTATTTTTATTGTATTTTGTGTTTTTATGTTGTACGCCATCCTTGGTCTTTGTGGAAGGGTGTGGTAGAAATTTAAATATAAATAAATAAATAAATAACATAAACAAACCTCGCTAGGCAACTTGTTCCATTGAAGTACAGCTCTTACTCTTATGATTTTTTTTAAAAAAAGATATTTAACAAAAATCTACCTTCTTGTAATCTGAGCCTATTACATCTAGTCTTGTCCTCTGTAGAAATGGGGAAAAGTTTTTATTTTATATTCTTTGTGCATCCCTATAGATATTTGAAGAGTGCTTACATGTATACCCTTAAACTTCTTTTTCTTTTCTCATAGGACTTTCTTTTCAGACCCTTTATCATCTTTGGGTGAGAACACACATGCATGGACCTTAACTCCACTTTAGCACTGCTTTAACATTTCTTATGGATGTTGCAGGGCTGCATAATGCCACTACATGCATAAGAAATGTAAGTGGTGTTAAAGTGATGTAGTTTGGTGTGCCTTGCCTTTCCATAGGGCCAATGCTGAGGGATGGAGGTTATGGTTTCCACAATGCCAAGCTTTAAAAATTTTTTTTAAAAAAATTGGGTGCCACATTGCTAACTACAGTACTGCCTGCTGCTTGGTTGGCACTGGCAGCACCTTGAGGCAGAGGGATCTCTCTGCCAGGCTCCACTTCCCCTTGCCTGGTCCAAGTTACCAGTGCCACAGTACCAATGCCAAACCAACAGGGTATCCCAGGTCTGGTGTTGTATGTGTGAATGTCTTGTTTCTTAATTTTGTGACTGCTGGACTGGGTGGCTTTTGGAGGGATTTATTTCTTCATGCAGTTGCACACTGTTTTGTGGGGTTGTGTGTGTTGTCTAGGCTGTGGCACTTTACAATTGTAACGTGTATCTGTAGATAGATAGATTTAGATTTATTGTTAGCCACATAGTCATAACAAATAAACAGACAATCTATATCTATATCTATATCTATATCTATATCTATATCTATATCTATAGATAGATAGACAGACAGACACACACACACACACAGAGCCAAATACATGGGACTGCCAGTGTTATGGATATTCTATACAGCAACTGTCTAGAAATTGGACCCCTCAGAGTTGTCCATACAATCATCATTATAACAACCTCCAAAGGATATATAATATATAACTTGTGTCTTAATTACGCCACTCATTTTACCCATCTGATATTTAGATATAATCTAATGGTCTACTCTTTAGGTAAAGCCTTTAAACGTGTTTGCATTGATCTAGCAGCAAAAATGGCCACCTGCTTTGATCTTCTAGGATTGGTGTAATTTGGTAAATAAAGCAACTGCTGTATCACCAGGCGAGAACCATCCCAAGCTGAGACCTCCTGCACTTGCTTATGCTGGATTTTGTGCAATGGACATTTTAATACATAGTGGGCTAGATCCTCCACCTTTCCACCACATGGACAGATCCTTTCATCATATGGGGTTTGTTCATATCTAGCCTTCAGTACCGCTGATTGCATGGTTTGGAATTGTAAATTTGTGAAAGCCTTTCTCAGTACGGGGTCTGCCAAATGCTCCAAATAGGTAGTTCCTCCTTTTGGGGGTAATACATACTTATAAAAGGGGGCGGCTCTGGTAGAGCTTGCCACTGCTCTCACATTCTGCCTATCAACATCTAGTATCCGCAGCATCAATAGGTTAATAGTTTCCATACTTGCTTTGTCCTGCAAAAAAGCCTCCGAAAACCCTAGGCTCCTAAGTTGCAGGTTTATCCCTGCCCACCAGTTGTCAGTCCCACATTCTTTATCACACATCTTTTCTTGCATGTCCAAAGAAACAAAGTAGTAGTAATCATTTTTATTTAGGCAAGCACAGTCATAGCCATAATGATACATTTACAACATCACAACAAACCAATAAAGTTAAATAATAATAATAATAATAATAATAAATAATTAATTGCCAAGGATTAAGTAAACAACAACCGCAACCCCTAAACTGGCAGGGTAAAATTTTAAAACTGGGAATGCCTTACAAAGGCAAGAATGAAAAACGTAACAACTGCTTGAGTATATTCATGCGACCCATCCTGAAGTAGTTTAGTTCACAAGACTTCGTCAGACCAGCCAAAATGCAGATCTAAAAAACCCTGCAAGTGTTCGGCCCTCAAAACATCATACAAATGGCACCTAAAGAGGATATGATCCGTTGATTCAACTTCTAGTTAGTCAAAAGGACATAATCTTTGTCCCAGGGGAAAATCCCCTGCCATCCTATCAGTAATTGTGTTGTTAAATCTGGCTGCCATCAGTAACCACTTCCCCCTTGCTGTATAATCAGTAGCAAGATAACAGGCCATGGTATGTTTCCTTGGAGCCACACTTGAGTAATAGCTCAAGTGAGAGGTAGACCCCACTTTAACCCACTCATGCTACAGGTCAATATCCTGCCAACGGATCTTAACCTCTACTTGGGCCATCAGGGGAGTCTTGGACAAAATATGGGACCTTGAGGACCATATGTGCCAAGTGGCAATCCACCTTCTGCATCAAGGCACTCTTGAACAAATCCTTACCAAGGAGAGGGAGAAGGCCACTGGCTCCTTGATTAGCAACTTTTAACCACATCTAAAGGACCACCTCCATTGTCCAAGCTCCAAGCGGATAGCTGCCCCTGGGGCACCCCCTGGGGCCCTAAGCAAGGACCTTAGAAATTTGTTCTGGGTGTCATCGATCTCTGTTGATACAAAAGGTGCCGATAATTTTGCCCCAAATAAAAACTGGGCAGAAGATACGGCGTTGACGGTTTTAAGGGCCATAGAATATGCTGCCTTACCAAATTGGAAGAAAAATTTACTTTTTGCGCTAGCAGAACTTTTGGCCTTAATACTTGCTTGGCCAACGTGGGATTTCCAACTTCCTGTATGGTGGAATATGATACCCAAGTATCTAAATGCAATAACCTGCTCAATTTGAACCCCACCAATGGACCAGGTAAGCTTCTTTTTCCTACGTGATCAAGAGCAAACCATTACCTTAGATTTAGAGTGGTTAATGGTGAGATCATTTTCTTGCAATATTCAGCCATAACTTCCAGCTATCTCCTCAACCCAATTCGAGTTTGTAACATCAATACCAAATTGTCTGCAAAGTGAAGGCATCCAATATGTCGATTATCAAGCCGAGGAGGAAAAAGGTGGAGCTGGGCCATGCCAAAGAAGCAAATGATGTCTCTGGGGCCTCCCTCAATTTTGCCCAAAAGGATAGCGTCCGTATTGCTACTACAGCAGCTAGAGTTGGTAAGTGTATCTGTAAGTTCTACTGTTGTTCTGGCTGCTGCTTGGTTGGCACCATGAGACCAGACTGGGATCTCTCTGCCTGGCTCCACTTCACCTCACAATGTTTGCAAAGAAAAGCAACAATAGCCCCATTCAGAGGAAAATATTGATGTAGAAAAAACCCCTCCATGGACTCCTCCCAATGCACCCATGCCAGAGCCTTTATGCTGAAGAAGAGGAGAAGACTGCCACTCCCGTCGACACAGAATGCTGTGATGATGACGCAGATGAGGATCTTTGTAGTCTTGGATGTGGATTTGTTGACACTGCTGTCTTTCCATCTAATCTTGATGACAACAATGATGCCAGTCCTGAGCCTTACTCAGAGGGATCAGTGGAAGAAGAATGACAACATAAAAGTATCCAGAAGCACTGTCATTCAACTTCTGTGGTGGGCACCAGCACTTACGCTTCTGTGGTATCTTTCAGAAGTTCCTCCAGTGCCCCTCAAAAAAAAAAAAAAAGGGCGTTCTAAAGCTACTCCACCATCAAGGTTTCCCAAGGTTGGATGTAGGATGGACAGATTTATGCAAAGGCAGTCAATAGTACCCTCTGTTGTTCACAACTAGACTTCGAAGTTTCTGTCCAGTGAGGACGATGATACTATGGAGTTGCACACTGAATTTGCAGGGGCCCTTCCTGACACCCCAAGGAGAAGTACAGGAAAGAAAAAAAAAACACCAGGTGGATATTCATGGGTGTGGGCTCACTGTGACTTGAAGGAGGGAGATCAAACTATCGCTATTTGTAATTATTGCAAGGCTGCATTAATCTGTGTGGAGAAGCTAAAAAATAGGGATGGGCAAACACCGGGGGGGTTGGTGTTCGGCCCGTTCAGCGTTCGGCCCCCTGAAACTATTCAGGTTCAGGCTGTTTGGCCTGAACCTGTTCGGTTTCACCGAACCCATTCAGGGGGATGGGGGGAACCTGGTTTTCCCTCCCCCCTCCATGCTGTGCGGGTGGAATGGGCACCGGGGCTCACTTCCCCCTCCTGCCCAGCCTGATAAAAAATATATTTAAAAAACCCCACAAAAACCCCCACCCCATGGATCAACCAACCTGCTGGTGTCGGGGCTCTGGTCCTGGGTTCGGTGGTGACAGCAACAGTGAGTCCGACTCCGGTGGTGCCCCGGAGTGCTTCAGGCCTCTTCTAGGCCTTCCGAGAGTTGAAGGAGAGGCCAGAAGCCCTTCTTCAGTTCCTAGAAGACCTAGCAGAGGCCCGAAGTGCTCCAAAGCACCACCAGAGCCAGAGCTGCCACTGCTGCTGCCACTGGACCAAGGGCCAGAGCCCCAGAACCACCAGGTAGATCAATTCCTGGGGTGGTTTTTTTTTTTTTTTTTAAATTTTTTTTTTTTTTTACCAGGCTGGGGGGGGGGGGGGAGGTGAGCCCCAGAGCCCCTTCCACTCATGCAGATTGGAGGGGGAGGGAAAACCGGCTTCCCCCCTGTCCCCCACCTAAACAGGTTCAAAACCCAATCTTTGTTTGGCTGGTTCGGTCGGGGGGAAGTTCATGTTTGGGGTGTTCATGAATGGTTCAAGCACCCCGAGTTCAGGCCAAACATCGAACCTCCGAACTCTGTTCGCACATCCCTACTAAAAAACTTGGGTACCACAATGATCAGCTCATACTTGAAGATAAAGCACCCCACCATATTTAATATGTTCTACAAGCAGCCTGTCCCCCCTGTATCTACTACAATATCAGCATCAGCAACCCACTCACAGTCTCTGGCTGAAAAATTTAAAAACCCTCTTATTTGCAGGAGTCATGAACAGTCACGCTCACCCGTGTCACCACCACCATGTCTTCCAGCAGTACAGATTATGCTTCGAGAGACTTATGAAAAAAACACCCCTTATAAGGTATCAGATCCAAAGGCACAAGAACTCAAAGAGAGGAAGAGCAACCTGGGACAGAGGCAGGCCCTTCTTTGCCTGTCCCATGTTGATGAAAGTGACACTGCGCAAAACATTCCAGAAGAACTTTCAGTCATACTGAAAGACTGGCTGGAGCCATTTTAATTGGAGGTTGGTTTTGTAGTCACAGACAATGCCAAGAACTTTTCAAGTACATTTCGGCAATCCAGTCTTAGTTGAGTCCCATACCTCGCTCACTACATCAAACTAGTGGTGCAGACATTATGGAGTGAAAAAGAAGCTGAAGGTCTGCCCACTACTGACCCAGAGGTGAAGGAGCTCGTTGGAAGATGTTGACACCTCTGCGGACATTTCCACCTTTCTGGCACAGCAAGACAAGCACTTAGGGAGTCCCAAGGCTGTTTTTCCCTGCCGGCACACAATCTGATTTAGGAGGTGAAGACAAGGTGGAATTCCACCTTCCTCATGATGTAGAAGTTGTTGTCCATTCAGGACATCTACCTGGAGGGGCCAGCAGCACTAAAAAAAGGATGTGGACACCCATCTAACCACAACAGAATGGGTGCTTCTGAAGGACATGGTAATGTTGCTGAGACCATTTCATGAAGCAAAAACCTTAGTGAGCAGCGCAGATGGATCTCTCAGCCAATACATTTACCCTGTTTACTTTGAAAAACCATTGAAATCTTGTGGCTCTTGTGATCCAGAAGATGATCTGAAAAGAGAGGGTTAGACCAGATGACTTCAAGTTCCCTTTCAACTCTTTGATTTTCATAATGAGAACGAAAACTCTGGAATTGCCTAAATGGGTGAGATTCATTTCCAGCCAATCAGGTGCCTTCAGACTTCATTAAAATGCAACATGGAAAGCCACGGAAAGCACCGCATGGTAATGCTATGAGATGGGTTTCTACTTAGTGCTTTGTGACACCTAAACCATTGTACAATGCATCAACTTGATGTTAGCCAATTAAAAGTAGGACTGAAATTATATTCTTTTTTTGTTTTTGTGAGAATCTTGTGAGACGTCAGTACAACGTCTTGCAAGATATCTTGTAAAATAAAATGGAAGGGAAAAGATCTGTGCATGCACAAATCTCCACTGGGCCCATTCTGTGCATGCATGGCCTTTTTCCAAAATGGCAACAGCAGCACCACCGCCATTTTTGTAACAAGCAGCAGGTCTGTGCATGTGCAAAATGGCCATTGTACATGTGCAGAACAAATGCCCCTTTTTCAAAATGGCAGCGACCCTGTCAGCAGTATTTTGGAAAAGGGCTGTGGATGTGCAGAATGGCCACAGCAGCCATGTTGCACATGCACCGTTCTTTTCCCCCTCATGTTTCTCGATGAGAAAGCAGTCAAGAGGCTACATTCTCTGATTCTTGGCTCATTCTCATTTGTCAGAACAAACCAAGAATCGTAATTCTCATCAAAAAGCATGAGAATCGTGAAATAGTGTGTCAGCCCTACTTAAAAGGTCAACCCAGACAATCTTTTCATGGAGGTTATCACTTGTTCCCATGTGGCTCAACAATTAAGATCACAATGTGTTAGAATTTTAGAGTTGAAAGGGACCCAAAAGGTCATCTAATTCAACCATCTGTCACAAGCTATTCAGAAGAAACTATTGTGTGGATTGCATGGTACTCTTTCTATTAATTAATACACATAACTTAATTAATGTAATTTACTAGTATTAATTATATTTACTATTATTAATTATGTTAATAGTGAATTAACATAATGTAATATAAATTTTATACTATTCATATATATTATATAATTAATATTCAATTATACAAATACACACACACACACACACACACACACACATATATATATATATATATATAAAATTAATTGTATAATTGTATCTATATATTATAATTTTAAAGAAGTTGTTTTGCCCATTGCTTTGCTTTAGATCCCAGCATGTCATTTTTTTCACTAGCTATTCCTGCCTATTGATTCGGTTATTCATTATTAATGAAAAAAATATATGTTTCCAGATGAAAAATAGTTGCTTAGGGAAATAAGTTTTGGATAAGTATCAGAGATGAATCCCTGAAGTTTTGATACAGAACATATCTTTTAAATGTAATAAATAACTTCTTTATATAGGGATGAGGACAATTGCTTCTTGTTGTTTTTTGTTAATCGTACCAGCAATAAATAATAACACAAATATGTCATTAGGCTCCAAGGGGCTTCAGTATTTTTATTGTCAAATGCCATCTTTTAAAAAATAAATCACTGAACAGGTATTGTATTTCCCAAAAACCTTCTCTCTTGTTAAAAATGATTTGCTGCTAACACCACTTCATTGTTCATGTATTATTAAAAGAAATAGCATACAGTGCATTGAAAAGGAATGCACAAGGCTGTAATTTCATGTCAAGATTCAGGTGACATTAAAAAAACACTCAGACTTCACTTTCTCTTTTTTATTATCTCATCAGACCCTCTCACTGGAATTATAGCCTTATTATGTACAGTTCAGTGTATTTTACAGTACATTCAATAGGTCCATATATTATTACTATTCCACAGCTATACACTTTGGAGTGAAAATCCTTGTTTTGTCTGAAACTTAGCCAAAAAATGCCTTTTAAGGCAAATGGCATGTGTTCTTTTTTAAGTTACATGCTTCCATTGTTGTAATCTATATATTTTCTACCATTCAAAACAGATGGACTTCTTCCAGGGTGCAGTGGCAATAAGATCAGACCCACACTTAATCCTAATCCAATGCCATTATTCCCCACTATTAAGGCAACCTTTCCCTTACTCCGTCAGCAGAATGTAGCTGTAAAGGCAGCAATTAGAGGTTCATCTCAACACAGGAGGATCTTCCTGTGTGGAGCAGAGCATCTACCTCTCAATCCTAAATCCATTCCTCTACAAAGGAAATCTTTAGATGCTTTAACAGTAATAATAATCCATTGTGTCATTGACAGCTGTTATAATTTAGAGCAATCTAAAGTCTCGGGATGAAAACAACCAAGATGGTGCTGAACCAGCTCCCCAGGTTGCCCTGGAGTCACCACTCAGTAATTGTCCAGTAATCCAGGCACGGGGGCTGCTGTCGCAGTTCCCTCCAGGGCACAGGTTGGCTGCAGAGCCATCCATATAGGATGGGATAGCTGGGCCCCCACCTCACAGCAGGATTGGCTTCTGGTAAGAGTTGCCACAAAACAGCTGATGTGGATGGAGGTACACCCTCACCCAGCCTGGTTGCGTATACCAAACAAGTGATCACAGGGTGCTCCAAAGCCCCACCCAATCAGCTGTTTGGTGACCAAGGTGAGGGTCCTTCTCCAGACTCAGTCCTCCAACCTTGCCTCACAGCAGGGCTGGATGGGGCCAGACTAGAAAGAAGGGGAGACCCTTAGCCCATGTAGCTGGTCCTTCACCCAGGTTGTGTCACCAACTGCCGTTGGCCCATACATCTTGTAGAAGCTGGCTGCCCACCCCAAAACCGTAGCGTGTGAACATCTGGTGGCATCCTAGCAGACAAGCATGTGGCTCCTAGGCTACCCCAGACTACCGTGGGCTAACGTCTCATTTGTTTTCATCCTTAAAGGAACCCAATGTCTTAGGTCACAATCCTCAAGCCACTTACCCCAGAGTGATCCTGTTGACTTCACTTTCAAAAGACTGACCATAGAACAAGACCTAGGACTTCATCTCAAAGAGCCCTTGGCCCACCTTATTAGACGGCCACCAGGGGATTTTGTTGAGCTCCATTAGGAAATGGAGTAAGGGATGGAGGAAAGCAGGCTGCATTCTTTCCCCTCCAGGGCGCTTGCAGCGCTGGTGGAGGGGGAGCGCTGGTCCATGCAGCCCGGGCCGTGGTGAGGATCTCTCGGTGGCACGGGCGTGGTCTGCCCGGCAACAGGGCCAGCCAATGAGGGGAGAGCGTGGATGCCCCGCCCCTTGCAGGGTGCCTTCCCGCCTGCAGTCTTGCTTGGCGCCATTCTCAGCACCGCAGCGAGTGGCAAGCCCCCAACCTTCCCTCCGGGTTTTAACCGGTTGCCTTAGTAGGGGCCAGGAAGGAATTTTTTAGGGAAAACATAATTGGTCAAATAGTTTTCTCATTTTTTGCCTTCCTCGTAGTGTTTCATTATTGTGGCTGATCAATCCCAGGTAGTCAGGATTGAGGGAAGGAAGTAGTTATTTGTTAGACTTTGTTGCACTCTTGCAGGGGTCCAGTGCTGTAGTAAGTTGTTAAGAATAAGTAGTAAAAGATGCATCTCCATAAGAGATGTGAGGGGAACACCTGGGGCATAGGCTTGGTGCAGCCAGCAACAGGGTTAACCTCCCAAGGTGAGTTACTGGCAAAGGCGGGAAGGGATATGTGCGGTCCCCAAGCTGGCAGTAACTTAAATCCTTGTCTTGGGTCCAGAAGGACTTCGTCCCCTCTGGAGGTGGCTGTTAGCCAATGCCAGAGGGGAGACGTTTGTGTTAGGTAGTTAAAGGGGAGTTATGGAGGGTACATCCAAGCCTCCCCTTTGTTGTGTTTATTACATACCCAATTATAGAAGTTTGCACTGGACCTGAATTGCCTGTGGGCAATTACCCCCACCATGCCTAATTCCGATTTGAATAAAGAGTGTGGCCTTTTAAACCCATCATGGTTGTCCTTGTTTCATTTTGAATGTGCCGACAATATTTTCTGAAGCAATGGCCCCATTGCAAGTACATAGCCATTCCTGTCATTGTGTGTGAAAATGATGGCATGGACATTTATGAATGTAAGGTTGGTATTATATCTGGAAATCAAAGATATTGTAGTTTTCCTACATGTAATTTCCATTAAATCCCATCCTTTGTATTTCTAAACCATATTTCTAAGAAACAGCTTGGCAAGCATAATACTAAAATTCAGGACTTCCTTAATCCTATAGTGTGAATTATTTTAACACATGAAAAGAACCAACTGCTGTACTAAGTCTGCTTTATAACTAAGTCACTACATGAAGGAGGAATTGTAAAACCAAGTTTCTTCAGTTAATTGTTACTGCAGATGGAGTCTGTTTTCAAGCCATTAATGTGCAAGGACACACACAACAGTCTACTTTTCTATCTCTGTACAAATATGAAAGAAGAAAGAGGAAGGAAAAATAATGGCTATTGAACCCCCAGATGGAAAGAGACGTGTCTCATTTATAACTTCTTTGCAGACAAAAAAAGAGAGTATTTTTTGATATCCACTGGTATAATTTGAAGAGACTGTTTGACTGAAAAGTCAAATACAACCCGCCTTCCAAATAACTATGAGCTGAAGGTCAGGCCATGTGGCCTCTAAAAGTTAATTGTCCATTGATTTTGTAATAAAGATGTCCAATTTTATTCATGACTTTGGTGCCATGACAATTTGGGAACATTCTTAATGTTTCTGAATATTATTTCCATTCTTCATACAGGTGCTTCTACTAGTACTTTAAAATCCAAAGTTCACTCAAGTAATCTTTGTTTAGGTGAGTTATTCCATTGGAATCAATGTTCACCAATATTTTCCTCCTTCTATCTGGCCTATTTCATGGCAGCTCACCTGCTAAATTCATTTGCATCTAGGAATTTGAAACTGGCTTGACAGGTTCACATGAAAGAACTGCACTATGTGTGATTGCACTCCAATTAGTGAGAAGGGATTAAATACTTAGAGGCAACACTAACCAAGAACTTAAAAGATATCTACACTGGGTGAAAACAGACATGATGCTAACCACCCTTTAACCACCCTTGGTGGTCATTTATGCATGGGTGTTTTCAGACATTACGGGGCTGGTTGGCCCTGTACCGAAAACAACCAAATCATCCGCCTCCGGGATGACCCCGTCATGCTGTATCAGACGTGCCGGGGGATCCCGGCGGGGAATCTGGGAGGCGGCGGGGCCGCGTGGTGCAACGTGCGGCTGCACGGCCCCGCCCCCTCCACGCTCCCTGCCGCCCACCCTCTGAGGAGACAGACGGGTGGCGGGGCCAATGCAGCCACAGCATCTGGCTGAATTTTCCACGGCCCGAGATCCCGCCGGTGATCCCAGGCCGTGGTGCCCGACCAGACGTGATTTTTTTTGGTCCCCACCAGGGATCACTTTCACCACGCTTCCCGGGAAAGTCCCCTGGCTAGCCCGGGAAGTGTGGTTGAAAATGACCCCGTGTAGGTCTTTATTTATTTATGTATTTATTTATTTAATAAATTTATACCCCGCCCCTCCTGCCACGCAGCCCGGGGCGGCTTCCAACAATTTAAAAATACAATAAAAACCATTTAAAACACTCATAATAATACTACTATTAAAATATTAAGACAGGGCTAAGGTCATACATATAATAAACAGTATAAAATAAACAAAATAGGTGGGGGAGCTAGACGCCTCACCCTACCCTCCCTCCCTCCCAAAGGCCTGGGCAAACAGCCAGGTTTTGCAACTTCACCGGAATGTCAACAGGCTAGGGGCCAGGCGAGCTTCCTCCAGAAGGGAGTTCCAAAGGCGTGGCCCAGCCACTGAGAATGCCCTCTTCATTGTGGCCCCCCGCTTAACACGGGGGACCTTCAAGAAGGCACCCCCGGCAGACCGCAGGAGCTGCTCTGGGGCGCGGAGGGCAAGGTGGTCCCTGAGGTATGAGGGGCCCAGACCATGTAGGGTTTTATAGATCATCACCAAAACCTTAAACCTGGCTTGGTACACTATCAGCAACCAGTGCAGAGCTCGGAGCACAGGTGTAATATGCTCCAGACGGCCCGTCCTCGTAAGGAGACGAGCCACCACATTCTGAACTAGCTGCAGCCTCCAGGACAGGAACAAGGGAAGCCCCACGTAGAGCATGTTACAGTAGTCTAGCCTCGAGGTGACGAAGGCATGGATGAGGGCGGACAGGTCCGGGCCGGAGACATACGGACACAGTATACGCACCAGGTACAGCTGGCGGAAGGCAGCCTTAGCAACTGCCTCCACCTGCCGCTCCAGGCAGAGGTCCGCATCCAGTATCACCCCCAGACTCCGAACCTGCTGAGCTATAGGAGGGTGAATCCCCCCAACCAGGGGGGCCACTACCTCCCTCGCTCTCCCCACCAACATCACCTCCGTCTTATAAGGGTTGAGTTTGTCTGCTCAGCCGCATCCACTCCGCCACGGCCTCCAAACATTGGGATAGCAACGAGACAGCAAGGTCTGGGTCAGTTGAAAAAGAGAGGTACAGCTGAGTATCATCAGCATACTGGTGACATCGCACCCCGAACCCTCTCACGACCTCCCCCAAGGGCTGCATATAGATGTTAAACAACAGCAGAGACAAGATCGAACCCTGCGAAACACCACACGAAAAAGCACAGGGGCACGATGTCTCCTCCCCCAGCACTACCCACTGGTTCCTCCCCGAGAGGAATGAATGGAACCGTTCAAGAACAGTCCTGTCCAAACCCCCCAGGTCACGCAGCCCGCCGCCTCAGCAGCAGCCCATGGTCCACAGTATCAAAAGCAGCCGAGAGATGTAGCAGGATAAGAAATGTTGAACATCCTGCGTCCATCTCCTGGCGGAGGTCGTCTACCAAGGCCACCAACGCCGTCTCAGTGCCATAGCCAGAGCGGAACCCAGATTGAAAAGGGTCTAGGAAACCGATGCTATCCAGATGCACCTGGAGCTGGAGTGCCACCGCCCGCTCAATAACCTTCCCTAAAAAGGGAAGGTTAGAGACAGGTCGGTAACTGGCGAGCGTATCCACGTCCAAAGATGTTTTTTTCAGCAGGGGGCGCACCACAGCCTCCTAGAGGCAGGGCGACAACCTCCCCTGCTACAAGGACGTGTTCACTACCCTCGCCAGCACCGTCCCCAATGTCTCCCTGGAAGCTTTTACTAACCAGGATGGGCACGGATCGAGTTCGCAAAATGTGGCCCTCACAGGACATCGGCCGCATCAGCCGGCGTCACTTCCTGAAACTCCCCCCACAGCTGGACCGGACGGGGCCTCCGTCCCCTCGTGCTCTTCCCCTACTGCCCCATATCCCCATATCCAGCGTGAAAGTTGGTCTGAATCCGAGCAATCTTGTCTGCGAAGTAGGTATTGACCGTGGCGAACATCTGGCAGCCGCCAAACAGATGTTCGAGGCACAGTGACCACAGGTTGGTATTCACCGTGGTTCACTGTGATCTCGTAACGTCTGAAATCACCCCATGTTTCAGGGCTGCACAGGGCAACAATACAGTCCTGCAACATTCATAAATAACCACCAAGGGTGGTTAAAGGGTGGTTAGCGTCATATCTGTTTTCACCCACTGTTAACTTTATTCCATTATTAAAGTAACTCAAGGAAGATATAAAACCTTGGTAGAAGTTAATGGTCTCCTCGATGGGAAAAATTAATCTGTACAAAATGATAGTGCTCCCAAAAATTCTGTATAGATTCATGACCCTCCCAATCCAACTCCCCAACTCTTTCTTTAAAGCAAGTGACTCCCTCATTAAGGACATAGTGTGGAATGGAAAAAACAAACCAAGGTTAAAAAAAGAGATGCTAATGAGATCACAGGACAAAGGGGGTATTAACTTTCTGGACGTGAGGCTGTATCATATGGCAGCAGTCTTGGGGGCCCTCCCTGAGTGGCTTCATGAAACGAATGCTCCTGAGTAGCTAGGTATAGAACAGAAAATTCTACATGTGCAACCATTAAAGGACATAATTGTAGATAGATGTACAATTTTCAGACAGCTCAGAAGGGAACACCCCTTTGCGGGAACGTTACTAAAATATTGGCTGAAAGCCCAAAAGAAAATGGGAGCCCAAATAGCTATCTCTCCTTACACGCCGATAGACTCCCTGCAAGCACAGGAAGTCAGATTAGCCCCTACATTAAGGTCCATGTTAAGGAATAATGAGGATGCAACAGTTATTCTCCAACGGAAAATTCCTACAACTCCAAAGGTTGGAGAACCTGCTACAGGGAGAGGTTGAGGTGTTTCAATACTTGCAATTGAGGAATCTTAGCACTACGCCACATAATAAAGGGTTTTTTAGTAGAGAACCTTTTAAACTGGAGAAGGTCTTGTTTAATCAGAGCAAATCTGTGGGAAGGCTGGACAGAGTCAATAAAGAATTTCTTTAAATGCAGTATGATAAACCTATAATGCAATGGAGAAATGGAGAAAAGATTTGAGGATACACATAGGAGAAAAGGAGGAAAAGAAGATCTGGTTGCACATGAATAGCTGTGTATCCTCTCCAGAGGTCAAGGAGATTAACATAAAACTTATCACAAGATACTATATGACACCATTAAGGATGAAATTTGGGAACCCCACAGGAAGGGGCCTATGTTGGAAGGGTTGTGGGAAGGTGGGGGATTACCGACACTGCTTGTGGGATTGTGACAAAGTCCATCTATTCTGGAGCAAAGTATGGAGAATAGCAAATAGGGTGGCGTGTGAAATGATTCCCTTCTGGGCCTATTTCCTGAGACAAAGAATATGCTGTCTTGTCAAAAATCTTGTAAAATATTGTTTCTTGCCGCTTTAAACATTATAGCTAGGCACTGGAAGTCGGAAGAAGAACTGTCCTTGGAGGAATGGTCAAGCAGGGTATGGTACCTGTTCTCCATGGAGAAACTTCATGCAAGCCTACAAAATAATCTTAAGATTTTTGAAGAAACTTGGGCACATATTATTAATGCACTGGAAAACAAGAGAACTGGCATCAGTGACTATCAGCACTTGTTCGAATATTAATTATAACTCGCTCTTAGGACCATGAACACTAATGTTTGGGACTCTCTTTGTTTGGGGAACGAGTGGGAATGCTTGTCTTCAAAATGGTAAAAGTTTTTATTTCACTGACTGATTGGAACTATGACCTTGTTGTAATTGGATGGTGTGAGGTCGGTGGCTTTGCATTATTGTTTTTTTTTGCTCATGGAAAATAATAAAAGCTTTATAAATAAATAAATAAAAAAGAAAACTGGGGCACCTCCTTACTAGGAGAATGTACAGGTGTTTCCGATCAGGGGATATACTAATCACGACTTCACCTAACCCTTGGGAGGGGTGCTGCAGCTAAGCATGGTAAATGAAGTCCCTAGCTGGTGCCAGAACCATCATTTCTTCCTCATGACCCCGCCGTAAGGGGTCTGGGAGTAACAATGATGGATTGTGGAATCCATTGGGTATGAGAAACTTGGGCACTGGACACACAGGTTGAAAAAGTGGGAATGTTATGCTGGTTTTGTTATGACACTAGTTATATGTTAACTAAAAGAAGTTGCAGCCTGTTTTACACAAATAGGTTTGTGCATGATGCCACATTCTGTGCTGCTGGGTAGACGTGAAGTGAGAGCAGGTGCTCTCGTTCCCTTGGGAAATACTGACCTTTTGGGAGCGACTAGGAAATCTTTCACCATTTAATTTTTTTCCCATGATTTTCTGCTATTTTCCTCTATTTTGGTCATTTGTATTTTTTATTTTTATTTTTGCAATTTCCTGTGATTTCTGGTAATACCACTAATTAGGGCTGAAATGTGGTCCTCACATTTACTCAGAATTAACTCAGGATCGCAGTGCTCAACTCGATTTTACCAAGTACTGAGGAACTGAGTAATGGTCACAGTATTTGTTTCCTGATGTTCTATCTTAGTGCCTCCTGGTGGTGATTATAATAATGTGTCAAATTGCCATTTAGACAGAATTTAATACCTTGTATGAAGGCTCTCTGAGTACCGTAGTGTATGTAATGATTTATATAGACATCCTGTAATTAATACGAACTTATGCCTTTATAGATGGTTTGAGTGAAACTATTTTTATAACTAGATTGAAGCAATGAGCTGGGCCTCAGAATGTTGGGGTGCATATATTTATTACTGATTAGTATGATTTGCCTCTCTAGAAAATTACTGAGATTAGTCAATTCAGAGGATATTTTAGAATGTAATTTTTCCTCTTTTTTGCTCCTGGTATTTTTTGATCAAAGAAATATTTTTATTGTAATATTTTGGTTTTCTGGAGTGAATTTTCTATTGTATAGTGTTTGTATACTGATCACTTTTACTTTTCTGTTTGTATGTCTTTGTAATAGGCCATGGCGAAAGCCAGTGCCTCAATCAAATTTATATCCCGCCCCGAGCTATTTTCAGGAGGGGTAGGATATAAATTTGATAAAATCGATCAATCAATCAATAAATAAAAATAAATTTGGTTTCCTCGATAACTCCTCAATTGAAGAATCCAGCATGGCAGGCAGGGACCAGCCCTCCAGTAAATACCTGCAAGGGGAGGAGGGGGCCAGGTTTCAATAATCCTGCAGGGGTCCAGACCCTTACATCCCTCCGGGAGAACAGCAGCAAATCCATAGCTTTTGGAATGACGGGTGTTCTTGTGGGATAAAAGCGGAATAGCACATTCGCATGTGCTAATCCCCATGAGAATAGAGGCTTAGTTGCCATCACAGAAGTTTCCCAGCCTTCCTGGTAACGTGTAAAAGTGGCATCAAGTAAATGGGTAAAAATAGTTGCTGCCTAATGCTCCGGCCAAGAGGTGTGGCAGTGTATTCAGGTGAACAGTTAAGTGTAAGTACTTAATTGAATTCCCCTTTTTGTGGGGTTTCTAGCATTCTTCACACTGATATATAACTAGGTGAAATTTGTTTAAAATATATCTGCTAATTATTTACCTGTGCACTCTTGCATCTTAGGACTTCCCTCAAATATAGTTCTCCTTGAAATCCATGGGATTTGCACTCTTGGGGATGGATCCAAAGTCCCTACAGCTTGACGTCTCATTCAACTGACTTCAACAATCATTGGAACAAAGCCTTTTTGCACTTACATGTCTCAGAAATCTGAGAGTTAACATTCAATGCTAAAAGCAAGAAACACAGACGAGATAGATAATTTAATAGGGCAAGTAACTAACCATTCACTAGAAAGTGACAGCTTGTATTGCTTCCCCAAGTTCTCTGAGCTTTCCCCCTTAAAAAAATAAAAAAGATTTCCATCTAACAACATAACACACAATCTTTGTATATATAATTTGAAAAGGTTATAATGCTATATAATTTGAAAAGGTTATTGACGATTCGTATAGTATTATATTATAATGGCCATCAAACCATTTTAAATAAGCTTATTAGGGCTTTCCATGTAGTGTGTAATAACACTAATCTACAAATCTATACTTATCTCGTTAATCTTCTAACAGGAGAGAAATTCTAGATTCAGAAATCCTTTATTTGAGGCACAGTTTGTCATTTCTGTTTAATGTAAAACATCGATTTACCTTAATGTTGGCTATCTTTTGAGTCTTCTGCATCTAATGGAATTGGAGAGGAAGACACAAAAGAAAATGATGGTAGGTAAACTTTAACCATGTTTACTTAGATCTTTATAAATTATATTTCAATGAAGTCAAATATCTTGGGGTGCGTGAGTTGCTGTTGTTCCTGCAACAATTTTGAGCTTCTAGATTGTACTTGCATGAGGGTTTTAAATGTACCTGAGGCAGATTCTCTTCTGTAATTACTGATCACCCCAATTTCACTCCTAACTTTGCATATACTTCATTCATTCCAAACTCAACAGTTCTTGGTATGAAAAGTCCTAGATGGAGTCAGTCAGCTGAACAAGATGGAACAGGTCTTGGATATACTACAGAGATTGTCTGAAACCTTGGGCAATATGGAACTCTGGACTTTATCAGGGCTTGTTAATTCTGTGCAACCATAATTGGAGCATGGCTTGCACAATTTGGTTCATTTGCATAATTTATTCTGCTAGCAGAATTTGGATTTCCTAGTCACAGAATCTGGAATTTTTGTTTTGAATAATACGCGGATTAGACCTATGTTATCTTACCCCAATTCAGCATTGAGAGACGATTTCTTCCAGTTTGTTACATAACATAGCTCATGGACAAATGCAGTGGTGGTTTCAGGGGGGGAGGGACTCAGGGGGTGTAGCCCCCCCATCCTTCATAGGCATTTATTGCACAGGGTCTTTGTAGCCCCCAAAATGCACTATCTTTCAAAACTGAGCATATAATCAATAAATCTTGTTCTGAATTAATGTCTGTAGGAGTTATTCCTTAGTGTAGGTACTAATTACAGGTTATAGTCACAGAAGCATAGAAACCACTCTGTTGTCTATCAAAATATTAGAGGTCTAGGGCTGCCCCTGGCTAAATTTGAAACTTGCTCTTGGAGCTTCATCCTATTGGCTATTTGCACTCAGATACCACCACCCTTTGGGGTTTCTATTACTGCAACTCAAGTTGGCAGGCAATAAAGCCTTTGCTGTAGTGGGCCCCCTCAGTGTACAATTTTCTCCCTCCACATATTTGTCTCAGTTTCTCCTCACCTTTAAAAAGCAGAAGAAGACTTTTTTCTATTCTCCAGATGATTTTAGAAGTTCCACTGTTGGTCCCCCTTAATGTATTGTGGTAGGCCTGGCGCCCAAAGCAAATCATGAATCACAGTAAAGAACACTGTGCTTATGATAGCAAATCTGACACTTAGACGGACTCTGATTGTGTAGTGAACTGCTTAGAGGGATGTGGTGATGATGATGATTGATGATGATACCACCAAAGGCATGAGCCACACATGACCTGTGACCTAGGCACAGGATGGTCCAATACCCTTGAGATAAGGGAACAATGCACACAAACAGAAATAATATTAATGCTTGGTATAAGGAATGAGACATCTTGATATGGAAAGAAATGATAAGACTGGCGTAAGGTATTTTGAAGATGGCTGAACATAGATGAAGTATGGGACATTTTAAAGGTGGATGTACATTGGACATTTTTACATGGAACCTCCCTCCTCCTGGCTCGGTGTGTGGGAGGGTGTTCCGCCAGTGGGGGCGTCCGTGTAAACAGCTGGCGGTGGGTGGAGGGATGGGTGTACAGTCGGTGTTCGCCCATGTGAACACCACGGGAGATGGGTGGGTATGCGTGCGCGCTCCCATGCAACACCCATCACCCACCCATCTCCACCAACGGAGCCCTCCAGAAAACCAGAAAAGGCCTCATGGGTGGAGGTGGGTGGGTGTCATTGTAAAGAGACAATTACCCACCTTAAACCATCTCCCCACCCACCCCCGTCCATGTAAAAATGGAGGTTTTGATAAATACTGATAAAATGGGGGTTGCATTTCATTATACATGTTGCAGGGCTGCAGTTGTGCTCTATGGGTGCCCTGCAACATGTATAATAAAATTTAACACCCATTTTATCAGTGTTATAGTGTCTGTGGGAAAAGGGCCATAGGTCTTTTTACATGGACGAAGGTGGGTGGGGCATGGGTGTTTTGTCGTTGTGGGTGGAGGTGGGTGTGTGTCCCTTAACATGGACACCCACCCACCTCCACCCATAACCCACCCACAGAGCATCCTCCACTTTTCTGGAGGGCTTGGTGGGTGGGTGATGAGTGGAGGTAGGTGTTTCATGGGAGCGCGCACGCACTCCCACCCATCCCGTTCATACGGGCAAACACTGAGTGGACTCCCATCCCTCCACCCACCACCATCTGTATGCACGCTCCCCCCCCCCCGCACAACCACCTGAACACCGAGTGGAGGGGGGCATCTGTGAAAAAATGGCCATAGTGTGCTATATAATGTGTTGCAATTGTTCTATAAACATGAAGCTGAAAGAGGACTGGACTTTGTATTGTCGTAGGGGGCTGTAGACTGAACCAGTACTATTACTGACAGAATTTAGGGTTCAGCGTGCAGTGTGTATGCATCTGCTAATGAGAGATGCTCTGTGGACAATAACCTGATTCTAGTCTTCACTGCTGATTCATGTTTCTGATTTATTATTTACTACTGCTGCAATAGTGGATAGTAAAACCACTGTCTAACAATAATATCCAGTAGTCTGGATAGAATAGATTGACGGTTATCCAGTAACCGTGGAGGTTAACCACCAAACTGGAATACCAGATAATTACCACATTACCATTTATCGCATTACCAGACCAGTCCGGACAGAAAGAGATAGGTTTTTTAAAAAATAATAAAGACAATAATTAATACTGTAGATGGTAAACTGTATTTTGGTAAACGGTAATCTGGTTAACCAGAAAACCACCAGATACTATGTCAGAGACTATTGGTATCTGTCTGGATAAAAGATACTGTGGATACCATGATATCTGGTCAGATAATAGATAGCAGTAGTTACTCATTTAAGCTCTATTCACTACCCAGTATGGAGGTTGTCTGGCAAACAGCTTTGGAGCCTGCTCAGCCCAACTCTGATACCCAGAGGTCTACCCTGGACAAAATGTATTTTTCCCTCCCTCTATACCTTTCCCCCCTTTTAGCTGTTTTAAATCTATTTTATATGGATTGCAATTTGTTTTATGATGTTTTATTGTATTTTTGTACTGATTGTTGTGAAGTGCTCCAAGTGCCATTCAGTTGGGGGAGGAAAAAGGAAGGATATATAGAAATAAAAATATTATTATTAAGGTAAGTAAAAAGTATGCATCTACAGATCTGCATAATGACTATCACATATTTAGCATTTATTTATTATTATTCTCTCATAGATTCCATTCATTTTGGATGGGGGGTGAGGGGGAGAAGAAGGAAGGTGATGTTAGTGGCTATGCATGTCCATGCATGTTCACAGGCCCTAAATAAACTGCATTGATGTTTTTCAACGCTCTATAAAAAGGTTAATTCATACAGAATGTGGTTCAGTTCAGATGGAGCTAAGGTTACCAAACATGTTATAAATTAGATCGCCTGCCCTTTCTGTAAACTGTAAAGGATTTTCTCATTTCACGTCTACACAAATCTTAGTGCAGGACATGACTGGCATTTTAATTAAGTCTATGCCATTAAAAAAAATAACATTGGCCATTCATCTTGATATACCGAAAGCATCCCCCTTCCCCACACATCATGTTGCAATGACTGATTCCTTCCAAACCAAACCAGACTATTGAACAAAGAGAATCCACTGGGAAGGCCAGGGAGAATGACAGGAGAAAACACTGTACACAAAATAAAAACAGCAGAATCAGATTTTTCCTACGTTTGTCATTTTAAAAAATAAGTTGCTCAGTGAAGTTGTCATAGTGAGGAAGAGGAAGAAGAGAAAGAAGAGAAAGAAGAGCTTCTTCTTCAAGTGCATGAGGCAAGTACAGCCACTTGACAGAGGGGGAAGAGTCCATCATCAGCATCCATAGAAAGATTTGCTCATGAGCCTGACACTTCCCACTGTTGTTGGTGGAAGCCAAGGAATTTTACACCAGATTGGAGTAAGAGTAGATATCTGAAGAAGCATACACACTTGATCTGATATCTGTTTGGATTATTCGTTGGTTTGGGGTTTTTTAATATATAGGGTTTCTTTTTTAATATATAGGGGTTTTATTTTGTCTTTTCAGTCATTTTCATATTTTTGATTGCTTTGTTTTGCACTTAATGCTATGAGTTCATACACAATAGCTGAAATGAAGTAGCCAAAATTCTGAACAGACCGAGATAACTAAACCGAAATAAATATAATTTGTCCCCACAGCACAAAAGAAGGTAGCAAAAATATGGGTCAAACATGGCCACACACACAACTCTTTGGCACTTTTCACATGGGTATCCCCCCTCACACACATGTGCGAGTGGGTGGGCACCTGTGCGAATGTCATGGTGGGTGTAGGTGGGGCGCCTGTGGGCACACTGCAGGCAGTGAGTGGAGGCGCATGTGCACTCCCGTGCTCCACCCACCTCCACCCACCATCCAAGCATGGAGCAACGGGTGCCAATGTCTGATGCTCTATGCATGGAAGTGGGTGGAGGTCCTTGCGAGCACCCCCCCACAGAATTGACCCCAGTGGGGTTGGTGGCTGGTTCAGAAATGTTGACCCAGAACAAACCGTGACCACAGTCCAGCTTCTGAAGCCACCCAGGTGGGTCAGAGCTGGGCAAACTGGGCATGTGCATCTGTTTCTGAACCCACCCAGCCCAGGGTGGGGGTTGTCATGACAGCTGGCCATGACTGCCCAGGTCAGATCAGGGGAACATTTGGTTCTGTCCCCTGACCTGACCTGACCTGACCTGGCTGGGAGTGGGTAGGGCAGACATTTGCACGTGCCAGCACGTGCCAGCAAGAGTACTTCAAGTTGCCATTGCTACTAGCACCCAAGGAGGGCAGGATTTGCATGTGCCAGCAAGGGTCTCATCCCTCCGCAGCACCCCAAGGAGGGCAGGATTTGCACATGCCATCCAGGGTCACATCTCCCATTCCCATCCCTAGCACCCCAAGGAGGGAGGACTAGAGGCATCATCATAAATGCATGATATTACTTTGGTGTTCTTAATGTGTTCCCATTTTAGAGAGGAATCGGATGCTGGTCCTGGCACTGGTGCCAAGACAAGGAGGACCCTTAGGCGGAGGTCACCAGTGACACCCCCAGACATTCATCAGAGAAGGTCGGATGTCTGGACGTTTTATTAGATGGGCGACGGAATCGCTATATACAAGGTACACAATATACAAGGTACACAATCCATTCCCTGGAACAACAGGGAATGGATTGCCCTATGACCTGGTAGGAATGGAAGTCCCCTGCAGAGAGAGATTGGCCACCCAGTCCACCCACTTGTGGAGATAGAATGCAGGCAGGGCTTGACAGACCATTGGTCTTACACAGTATGGCACTTCTTATGTTCCTATCTTTTTATGCTCTTTAGTTCTGCGGCAAAAGAATCAGGAGGCAGAAAGGGGACCACATCAGGGCTCATTGCCCATATTGAAAAGCTCCATGGCCGGACGGTGAGACAGCAGGAGGACTCTGGCATGGGCGTGGCGCCTCAGTGCCAGAAGAAGGGGGGGAAGGAAACCCGGAAGCACTGACATGTAAGCCCTTCCCCCTCCTCCAGCCCCGATGTGGAGTCTGCTGCGGCCAAGGCCATTCGGGCCGAACTTGAGAGGCCTGGCCACGAAATGATGAAGGGCATACATTGCCTGGAGAACTGCCTGATGGAACAGTTCCAGGCGCTTGAGGTGGAGAAAAAGAAGGTGGAGGCGAACACCCAGTATGTCTCCGCTGAGATGGAACACCTGGAAATGTACCACCAGGCGGGCTCCAGGTGACATTGGGACATGGAAGGGGCCATGGATTTTGCCATCTCCCACGGCTATGAGATGGAAGAGGACCAGGTGGCCGCCTCTCAGTTCTGTGCTGTGCCCCAACGCCTTCTGCCTTTCCCCCAAGTCCGGGGGGACAGGCCCAGAGACTAATAGTTTCCTTTATAAGTTTCCTTGAAATATTTGGTTTTGGTTTCATAATGTTGTTGTTTTGTTTAAATAGTTTTAATAAAAGTTGTTATATTTGTTATGTGCTTCATTTGACCTGTCCAATTTTTTATTCCTATGTGCTGAAGTTCTGGAAGGCAGGTGGCAGAATCTGATAAAGCTTGTCGATCCCTACCAGCAGCATCTGGCCGGCTCCACATGTATCGTAGATAAAGTATTAACCCAAAGATATGCCAGGCAGCAGCAGGGTCTCAACTTGCAGACAGCCCCCCAGGAGGGGCAAGTTTTGTGTCTATGTGGGTGTGCCAGAGAGAAAGAGAGACAGGCTCCTTGGCAGTGGGCAGTGGGTGCTGGTGGTTAGACAGTGGATTGCTGGTTGCCATGGTACAGAACCCTTTGCACAGACAGCATTTTTATGGGCCCGGTGGGTGGGGGCCTTTGGCAGCAGCAGGTTGCCAGGGTACAGAACCCTTTGCACAGACAGCATATAGGCCTGAGGCGTGGGGCCCTTTGGCAGCAGAAAACATGGGTTGCCCGGGAAGGCAGGCAGCATAGTATGAGCGGCATTCAGGCAGGATTTCAGCTTGACAACCTGGGCGGGCAGTCAGTCATGGCAGCTCAACATGAGAGGCAGGCAGACAGGCAGGCGGGCTGAGGCAAGCTTTGACATGGCAATGGCAACCTGGGCAGGCAGGCAGGCAGCGTGGCATGATTGGGAGAAGCAGCCGCCATTGAGTTTTTCGGGTACAGACCCCTTGGCTGGCTCAGACAACATATAGGCTTGGGGGCCATTGGCACTAGCAGCATCAGACAGTGGGTTGCCAGGGTACAGAACCCTTGGAGCAGACAGCATATAGGCCTGGGGGCCATTGGCACTAGCAGCAGCAGACAGTGGGTTGCCAGGGTACAGAACCCTTGGCACAGGTGGCATATAGGCCTGGCCTGTGGGCCATTGGCACCAGCAGACATTGGTTGCCAGGGTAAAGAACTTTTGGCACAGACGGCATATAGGTCTGCATTGGCACCAGCAGACATTGGTTGCCAGGGTACAGAACCCTTGGCACAGACAGCATATAGGTCTGCATTGGCACCAGAAGACATTGGTTGCCAGGGTACAGAACCCTTGGCACAGACATCATATAGGCCTGGGGGCCATTGGCACAAGCAGCATCAGACATTGGTTGCTGGGGCAGGCAGTCAGGTGGCGTGGCATGAGCGGCAGTAAGGCAGACTGAGGCAGGGTTTGAGATTTGCTACCTGGGCGGGCGGACAGGCAGGCAGCGTGGCATGAGAGGCAGTAGGACAGGAAGGCTTGGGCTGGCTTTGAGCTAGGCAACCTGTGTGGGCAGACAGGCACCGTGGCTGGCATGGGAGGCAGGAAGGTGGACTCAGGCATGCTTTGAGCTTGGTGGCAAGCTGGGCGGGCAGACAGGCAGCATGGCATGAGAGGCAGTAGGGCAGGCAGGCAGGGACAATTGCAGCAGGACACTCAGATAGACTAGCAAAGACTTTTCAGCGCAAGAGAGCGAGAGCCAGTCAGCGTCACATAGGCGGGCTGAGATTGTGTAGCCATAGGCCGCTCGCAGGCTTACAGTTTGTCTCCCACTGCCACCCTGCATCATGAGGTCAGTCAGATAAGGCGGCCGCGGCCATCTAGTATGAGAGAGAGGGGGGGGAAGGGCAGTTGCCAGGCATTGGAGGGAGGGACAGCACCTCAGCAGCATAGGAGCAGTATCAGGAAAAAACCATCTTTGGACGTGGATGCGCTTGCCAGCTACCGCCCTGTCTCTAACCTTCCCTTTTTAGGGAAGGTTATTGAGCGGGCAGTGGCGCTCCAGCTCCAGGTGCATCTGGATAGTATCGGCTTCCTAGACCCTTTTCAATCTGGGTTCCGCC